>BOPN01001841.1:157500-167500 GCA_017312705.2 Penaeus japonicus
AACTTACTTTAATTCAAACTCTAATAACCAGTAATTGTCTGGTTTTAAATGAGTTTGATAATATTATACTAAATGTATACATGGTATTTCTTAAAAATGATGCACAATAATAATACCAGACCTGATTAAATCTAGCTTTTGTATAAATCATAAGAATAATCTATACTACTGTTGAATTTGATTCTACCTCAAATCAATCCAGAAATATGACATCATTTGAAGTAATTTCCATTTGCTTTCTATTATAATTCCAATATCAAATTTGATTAAATAACCATAAGACAGTAGTTATATAATTAAATATTTAAGTAGCTAAAGAACAAAGATATATAAATCAATAATACATTGAAATATTGAAATTGAAATGAATCATATCACTCACTTGGGCTAGTATCTGGAGCCACTACCAGGATCCCGTGCTTTGAGGCATACTGCTGTGCTCCTGCTTTGGTGATGAAGTTCTGCTCGGTGCAGGTGAGACCAGACAACCAGTAAATCACAGGCACAGGTCCTGCAATATAAATGAAAACGATGATTAACTGATTAATGCAGAAACAGCTTGATTTGAAAAAAGGATCCCTTTGAAAATTAGTTTTCTTTCTTAGTTTCCCCTTCCTGACCATGTTCATAATCCATACTTCATCTTCTATTCTTACCTCGTAACTTGCAACTCTGTCAACTTGCATATAAGCTTGTGCAAATAGGCGACGTCCATGTTTGTGCCGTTATAAATGCATTGCCTGTTAACCCATTGACAGTGGATGTATACATGCACTCTCAACCAGGAGCTCACATTTATATATGCAATTTTGAGTGTTAGTCCATACAATACTCCTCTAAGCTTTGGTGATTACTTAATGTTATTAGAAAAGTATATCTATCATAGTGACATCTATAATTACCCCAGACATTAAAATAAATGAACTATTTGAGAAATTGGTAGTTCTATTGAGTAAAACTACAACTAAAGTTTGTATCACTATATATAGCCTATCTTGCTAACCCCTTCTGCAAATTAGTAGGAAAAAAGTGTATATACATGAAGGTGCACCATCTGAATCGCTTCAGACCTGTGCCTAGCCCCAGCGATGGCTCTTCCTAAACCCTCTCCCTGCTTCTCCATAACCTATGTTGCTGCCCTTAGTGAAGAAACCATGGACAACCTTCACCCATCATCCTAGACTGCTGCCAACTCACTGCTCATCTTCCAGCTGTCTTCGCATCGTACACACTGTCATACCATTTTTCTTTGATCTCTCCACTGCTGTAGACAATGACGGAGAGTTTGTTGGGGTGTGGAGGTGGGGGAGCGACTCATTCGTGAGTCATTAGTAAGAGAAAGCAGTGATGTTGACTGAGCAAGCAGATCAAATATGTCTGAGTGTGTGTTGATTCAAAACTATGCATGTTCCAACACAGCAGAGCTCCAGCTGGTGCTGTAGTAGGTAGTGTACTGGCCTCGGCTCCTCAGCTCCTCGTGCAGCCTTTGTCAAATGTTGCATTCATTTTCATGATCTTTTTGTTTCACATATGTATTTACAAATAATGTACATATAATTTCAAATCATTGTTCATACATACAAAGTAAAGCCCTATTTTCCTCTTTCCATAAATTTATAACAATCTTGATAGATAGATAATTCAAAGATACAATCTCTCCTATTATGGCTAGACCAGTGGTTCTCAACTTGTTTCAGACCATGGACCACCAGCCCAATCATGGACAATTCCTTTTTTGAGTAATGATAAATTAAGCTTCATAATTTTGATTTGAAATATACTTCAAAATAGAATTTCAAGAAACTTTATAAAATAATAGCCAGCAAACACTTCAATTTAAAATATCTTTATAACGAACATAACATCCTGCAATTACATGAACACTAACCTTGCAGTGAAATTAATTCCTAACAAACAGAATTTTGAAATTATCGCAAGAGGATACAATCAATATTTTCTGTTCAAATTAATTAACCCATTGCAGACAGGGATAGATTTACCAGTCCCAGTTCCCAGGTCAGGCACTTGTGCTACCTACATGGCATCCAAGATAGGTTTTATTTTAGAACGAGGCAGCTTCACACGACCCTGCCTACAATCTTTCTTTCACTCTTTGTAAAACTAGAGCCAATTTTGTGGTTATCTTTTTTTTGAGTTCTACTGAAATGGAGACTTAACCCATTTGCGCTGGCTGACTTGCTATCACGTTCATCAATGGTTTTTGGGTCAGACGCTGGCGATGAGATATTTAGTCAAGGTCAGCGTGCCAGGTGAGCGAGTGGACAGCCCAGGCTCATGGCAAGGCGTTAGGCTTATGCGTTTAAATATCCTGGCATTATGACCATTTAGAGCCGGCGAGAATGGGTTAAATGTGTCCTATGACAGGTGCTATCGATATTGCAGTTGACTAAAATTATAGTATAGGGTCCATATCAGGTCATTATTTTCTTTATACTCAGTGTGATAGAAGTATCAAAGTTTTATGGGAGAACAAAAGGTACTTCTTTTTTTATTTGTAAACAAATATGAAAAAATAACCATCCATAATGAAAATAACGTCAGATGAGGAAGAGGAAGGAAACCTGTGCTTATGACTGTGAGTGCCAAGGTACTAGGTAGCTTACTGGCAAAGGGGCATTTGTAGACACTGGGCATGGTCTGTGTCACCTTCCTATTCTCATTCTGCTTGCATATCTTTCATCACTAATACTTCAGAGCAAGAAGATTACTTTTTTGCTGTGTGTCATTGCTCTCACAAGTTAGTGCTTGCTAAAGGCTGAGGATGGGTATGGGTCATGACACCTGCATGTAGCCTTCAATAGCTAATATACACATTTAAATACTGCAAGACACAAATTCACATATAACAACTGAAGCACCTACAAAATAAGAAAATAAAACAAGGTGCAAGGCTATATAACCGGCTAGACACATCGCAAGTACCTAGTGAAGGCACCTGGCACAGTCGCAACAAAAATAAATTGCATCACTAAGCCTACGAGCAGCCTAGCATCATTGGGATCAAGAACATAAAACATAACTTAATACCAAACAGGGAATTTGTAAGTGCTGAGCAAGACTGTATATTCAACCGAAAATTTGGTGTGACAAAGAGTACGAAAACATCTGCATCTGCCATAAAAATGTATTGCTATTGTATATGTATTAATGCTAAGGGATGACCATAAATATCAATTTTGTCAGAATGTCAAGTACCATTCAAATGAATACATTTTTATGTCTCATGTACAGAAAGAAAGACAGAAAAAAAAGAAAGAAAGGAAAATTTACACTCTCTAAATAAATACATATGTGCAAACACAAAACCACACCACTTAATCAATCTCCAAAAGCCATACTCGCAAGAAGGAAGAACATGAGAAGGAAGCCACTGATACCCTTGTATAAGTGATCTATATAATAACCTACCTGATTCTGCCTGAGGTGGGATGTATACAGCAAACTTCATCTGACATCCCAGCTCTTTGCTGTGAAAAAATAGAAGTAAAGAATCTTTCAGTAAGGAGATTGTCCTGCAAAATTAGTGAAGTATTTGGGCTACTGCTTTTAAAAACATACATTTAATTTTACAAAGCGTGTTGTATGAATATTATGGATACCCAATATTTCAAAATTAATTTTTGGGTATTCTTTATTGTAAGTATTTCCCCCCAACTGAAAATTCTATATATATATATAAATATATTCTATATGTAACACATACATGAGAAGCTAAATAAAAGAGCACATAAACATACAAAAATGTCCACAATTGTGTAGTCCTCCAAATTTTTCAAAAGATAAGAAATATAAAATATGTATAAACTTTAAATGCTTACAGTCTAGCAAGTAGCTTTAGTAAATGTAGGCTTTATTTCCCTTAAAAAAAAAAAAGAGGAAAGTCAAGTTATATAAAAATTCCTCCCAAAATGTGCAACAATAAGTAAATAAATAAATAAATAAATAAATATATATATAATATGCAAGATGTAATTTTTTTCAAGGCAATTTTTCTCAATTTCTATCCTAAAGGACCCAACAAGCTGGCAACTGCCTGATAGGTAGTGGCTTACTTAACATATTTTTTTTTATAACCAAGCCTTTCTTATACTAACAAGAATATTCATTAGGTATACCAGTATTCAAAACCCAATCTCAATTATGATCATCTTTACCTTAATCTTCCTCCCCCCTCCCCCCACTCCCATATAAGGAAAAAAACAATGAATCTGAATGAATGACATTGAAGCATATTAAGCTTATCAGGAACAGGTATTTCAAGCAACGATGAATCAAGACATTAGGTGCAAAATGTGCTTACTCACTCACCTCTCATGAGAAAAGACTTTCTGGAAGCCTCCAAAAACCTTGTTGGAGCTCTCCTCTTTAATGCTTGCCATGATGCTAGACCCAATGTAATGCAACTGTTGGAAACACAAAAGTCAGAGCCTTTAAAAACAGGACCAAAACGTGGATTTCTTGTGATATTAAAGGTTTTGAGAATGGACCATGATGTTCACAAATATCTGCAGTTTCAATGGTCAGAATTATTTTCATCATGAAGAATGTTTTAAGTTAAAACATTGAGAATCAAGTTAAATGAGATTTCTAAAATATCATATCAATTTCTATCAGCCTATACTCCCCTTAAGCCCAACTTATTCTACATTTGTGCCAAAAAAAGTAATTTAATTATCCAGAATAAGACCACATCAAGTGATGCCAAAACCTCCACTGTTTTATGCTTTGGCAAAGGCCAACAAACCTCTAACATACACGCTGTCGATCTTGAGCTTTGACCGTTTCATTTTTTGTTTTTCAAGAGATTTACAAAATTTATCTTGTCAGATTAACATAGTGGAGGTTTGTTCAACATTTTAAGAGCACAAAGAGCAATGGTGACGATCTGCAGAGGATGACAACTGACACGCCTATAATATGCAGATTATTTTTTATACCTTAGCAGTAGTTTTGCTGTTCTTTATGACCATCACATTGTGTTTTTTTTTTAAACTATCTCTGCCTGGTCCTATTCTGGATAATTACCACTGGTTTAAAATCAGTATAACTTACATTTCTGACAAACTTCAATGCAGCACTGATCATGACATACTAAATCTAAGTTTCTGGCTACGAAAAATTGAAAATTTGCAATTACTGCTTGTGTACAATATATCAGATTTAAGTGCAGATCTAGCACAATCCCACGTTCACAAAAAATTGGTATCTCCAACTTTTCTTCCGAGTGTGTTTGTCTGTATGAACATATGCGGGTTATCATTTCTTATACACATACATGTATATCTTTTTATCAGATATTTCTTAACTGAATATATAAATGCTAGGTTGTATAATATACTATATATATACATATCTTGTATTACTATAAACATGAACTACGATCAAGAAAAGACCAGCTGAGAATATATACAGGATCCACTACCATAATGCATCCCTCGCACGCACATGCACATGCACACACACACACACACACACACACACACACACACACACACACACACGCACACGCACACACACAAACACACACTTCCACTTTCCCGACAGTGAACTGGCCGTGATCTCATGAATCCCTAAACTGCAATAAGAGCCATGAAACTGTCCTTATTCCTGTCATTTTAAGGCTAATTTCAATAGCTATTGTCTATGAGATGAATAAAACGAAATGGAATTTTTCGTCTCTGATAAATGGCTGTTTTTTTTTCCACAGACAATACATTTAAAATAGAAATGCATCAGTCTTTGGTTAATCAGAGGAGCTGCTGTATATATCAATCATCTACATTAAATAACTTCATACCAAATTTACAATGGCAATACTATAGTTGAAGTCTTAAATTTTGTCTGTATATCCATGCCATATTCTTTATACCATGAAAACTATGAATATCATAAAAAAAAAATCTATTGTACTTGCTATAGTTTAAGTAAATGACAATTACATATATATAAAAAATATGCAAGAAAAGTGCATGTATATGATGACACTTTTCATCAGCAACTTAATAACTAAGTTACCTAATATATAGATATAACACTGTTGCTCCTCCTTCAACCCTCATCCTTAATAAAAAACAAAAACAAAAAAAAACAGTTACATGACATTTTTTCACTTGTTTGGAAAAAGATCCATTTATCGGAAAAAATGATTCCTGGACGTTCAATCGGTAAGTGATGCAAACTACCCTTAAATCAATTATAAGCAGAACGGCTTAATTTTGTTAATTAATAGAGACCTGGTGAAATTTGACAACTCTAGATGGTCAGGTGGTGGTTCTCTCACCATGAATAAAAACCACATTTTAGTTCCATTATACAGTAGGAAGATATACCAAGTTATAGATGACTTATACCCCCAATCTAAATACCCTGCTACCCCTCTGTTCACTCAAGGCTGATTCACGTCAATCAAATAAAGAGAGAAAATATCTTTTGAGTACATTATGGTTGTCATGATCAGAAAATTTGATCTTTGCTCTGGAAATGAATATCAAAGCTTCTTAATACCGAGTTATGTACTTGGCTACTCCATTTTCAAATCACCTCCAACCTTCAAAGCACTCCTGTTTGCTCCTTAAGAAATATATATATACATATACATATATATAGACCAAATGACACCACGTCACTGCCTAGCAACATAAGCTTGACACATCCAGAACATCATACTATGTCATACTTATAACCACACATTTCACTTCACACTTAAGTGACACCATATCTACAGCTTACTCTATATCCACCTCGTGAATCAAGATATATATAAAAAACTCTTCTCCTTATCCTCCCTTTGCAAAAATTGCAACAATTCTCCCTCCCTCGACCTTGAAAATGAGCCATCACCCACCTCCCGTGCCCCAAGAATGACCGGTTCTTTCTCTTATCTGCCTTATCATTAATGGCGGAAATAAAATAACTCCTTCTGCTGAGTCCTATTCTGATCAACGAATAGACACGTGCAAGAGGAATCAAAGCTGGAAGGAGATCATTGCAGTTAAGAAGAGATATTGTACCGTAAAGATTTGTTGGACTCGACTCGACTCACTCCCTTGTTCCTCCACGCCGCGAAGCTCCCGTTCTCTCTGTCTGTCTCTCTCTCTCTCGTTCTCTTTCGTTCTCTCTCGTTCTCTTTCGTTCTCTCTCGTTCTCTTTCGTTCTCTCTCTCTCTCTCTCTCTTTTTCGTTCACTTTCGTTCTCTCTCTCTCTCTCTCTCGTTCTCTTTCGTTCTCTCTCTCTCTCTCTCTCTCTCTCTCTCTCTCTCTCTCTCTCTCTCTCTCTCTCTCTCTCTCTCTCTCTCTCTCTCTCTCTCTCTCGTTCTCTCTCTCTCTCTCTCTCTCTCTCGTTCTCTTTCGTTCTCTCTCTCTCTCTCTCTCGTTCTCTTTCGTTCTCTCTCTCTCTCTCTCGTTCTCTTTCGTTCTCTCACTCTCTCTCTCTCTCTCTCGTTCTCTTTCGTTCTCTCTCTCTCTCTCTCTCTCTCTCTCTCTCTCTCTCTCTCTCTCTCTCTCTCTCTCTCTCTCTCTCTCTCTCTCTCTCTCTCTCTCTCTCTCTCTCTCTCTCTCTCTCTCTCTCTCTCTCTCTCTCTCTCTCTCTCTCTCTCTTTCTCTCTTTCTCTTTCTCTCTCTCTCTCTTTCTCGTTCTCTCTCTCTCTCTCTCTCTCTCTCTCGTTCTCTTCTCTCTCTCTCTCTCTCTCTCTCTCGTTCTCTTTCATTCTCTCTCTCTCTCTCTCTCTCTCTCTCTCTCTCTCTCTCTCTCTCTCTCTCTCTCTCTCTCTCTCTCTCTCTCTCTCTCTCTCTCTCTCTCTCTCTCTCTCTCTCTCTCTCTCTCTCTCTCTCTCTCTCTCTCGCCGGAACCGTTCCCTTCACCGGATCGTCTTTACGGGTTTTATGCACGGATTGCTATTTTATTTGTTGAAATAGCGTCGTGGTATTTTTCTAGGGGATAAAATATGGGTTAAAAACGATTTTCAGCCCGATTTTTTGCCATGTGCGTTATTGCCACGGAGACGTTTCCCCTTCGGCCATATGCATCATAGCCTGCGCCCCCGATTAATTGCGCGAGGGCGAGCCGAAGGTCTCCGTGGGCGCCGTTCTGGAAGCGGGCGACTCGAGCAGCGGCGGCGAGCGGCGGGGGGCCGGAGGGGCGAGCGGCGAGAGGGCGGGGGCGCCTGTTAGAACGCAGGCGGGCGAGCGAGCAATGTTTGGTGGGCATCCATGATGGCGGCCAGTGTGCGGTGCTCCGCTGTGTGTTCTGTGTAAGGCGACGGCTCAGCGCGGAAGGGCGGCGACCAAGCATGAAGGGAACGCGCGGGTCACGGCGCCTCGTCTTGTGTGCAGTGTCTATAGACAGATAGTAAGGGAGACCATGTCCTGGGGCGGCGGCGGAGGGAGGCTGGCGGCGGGAGGGCTCCACGGGGATGGCCACAACCAACCCCATCACCAGCAGCAGCAGGTGGGCGTGGGCGTGGGCGTGGACGTGGGCGTGCAGGAGGTGATAGCGCGGGCGCTGGAGACGTGTGAGACCCACCACCAGTTCATCGCCTCGCAGGCAGAGCACCTGGAACGCCTGAGGTCGCAGTGTGCCACCAGCGCCCAGCTCACGCAGCAGGAGATCCGCACGCTCGAGGTAAGCCCCTGGCCCTTTCCGCTCTCCTTGGCCCCTGGGCGCGCCCTGGCACTCCCCTCTCCTCCTCCTCGGGCCACCCTGGGCCACCCTGGGCCACCCTGGGCCAGCCGCACCCCGGAGGCGGCGCCCCGGGACGCTCCTGGCTCTGCCCTTTCACTCTTATCTCGCCCTCACCCAACCTGCTCTGCCCCACCTGTCAGGTGTCCCCCACGGCACCGAAAGGGAGGCCCTCTCGCCCTGTCCTCTCTCTCTCACTCCTTATCCCTCCCTTTTGCTCCCAGCCACTCACTCTTATCTCACTCTGGCCCAGCCCTTCCCTTGCCACACCTGTATGTGTCATCCATGACACACCTCTTCACCCATACCTCTGCCCTTCATTCCATCCTGCCTTTTCAATCTGATCTCGCCCTCAACCTGCCCTACTTGCCGTATGAAGGCTCCTCACACGCAGTGTAACACCCTTACGTGTGTATTTTTCCCTTTCACTGATAACTCGCCTTATCTCTCATTCATCTGTCATGTGTAAGATTTTGATATATGACAACCGTGGCTTTTGCGGACGTTATACTTGCTTTCTTACGTATTTTTGTGCGATTAGAGCAGATCCAATATTCCTCTTTCATTGCAAATTGTTAGTTTCCTTCTTAGCGCAGGGAAATTAGTTTCTGTGGGTATTGGGGATGGGAATAAAGGTTGTTTACCATGTACTTGATTTCTATGTAATATAGAACATTTTAGGATGTAAAGTCTGTTGCCTTGCCTACACGACAGCAGTAGCCGTGGCCTTCACATGTGGCAGTCCAGTACAAGCCAATAAACATCCTCCACATAGATTTTATGATAAAACTTCTGGGCGAATTATAAATGCATAATCTATATTACTATAATATAATATGGCCTCCTGCGGCCATATTATTTTCTGCCACATTCAAGTAAGCGCTGTCGTACTGAAAATATATGAAGCCAAAGTTCCCCGAGGTCTGTTTGTAGTAAGTTATCAACTACAAAGGCATTAAATTTCAAGGTATTTTTTTTGCTCTGCATTAGTTTAATGGTTTCCAATTTTAGACAAAGATTGAAGCAATTGCTGCAAAGTTATCTCTTGATGTTAACTTACTTATTGATTTTCAAGTTTTGATGGAAAACAACATACAATTCATCAACCTAACAACTCCTTGTACAGGTCACTGTATGGGTCATACTATAAAATCCCACTAGATAATTATTTGGTAAATGTTAACAACTAATCCACGTTGTTTTCTTAAACCTTTGTGGACGAGTGTCATGACATACATGACAGCTATGATTAGGCCTAAAAGACTGGAATCAATGTGCTTGTGGAAACTGCTCACAGTCGGAG
>BOPN01001841.1:175000-177500 GCA_017312705.2 Penaeus japonicus
GGCTGATAGGAGTGCCAAACAGGGGCTTGGCGATATGGGCTTGCAGGAAATGTAAATAAACCATGCAAAGGAAACTTATATTGAGCAGTAAAAGCATTTTTGCTATAGAACATTTATATGAAGATATATGAATAGTAAAAATACAATGATTTAGCATAAAGCAAATATACTGTATGTCACATAATAGTATGGTGTGGGGAAGGTCATAGGCATGACAAAGGATAGAGGAAAAACAAGAGACAGGGAATATGACTGTCTCGTTGGCTGAGGGAGAAGAGGGCCACAGGGACATGACGATATGGGGCTGTAGTAGGTGTAGCTGGAAGAAACTTGCTAAACAGCACTAGAAATATTAGTAGACACTCAATATATCCCATTCATAACTAAAAAAAATCCCACCAGTTTTTCATAGGCCTTCCACGATTGAGGTAAATGGGAGAGCCAAGGATTTTGGTTATGGAATATATAGAGAATGATAAAAGCTGTAAGTTTGCCATAATTCGCATATATAAATCAAAATCAAAAGGGAGTTTCATCATCCAATAAGCCAATATTACTTCCTTTATATGAAGTAGAATCCACATGGTCAGAAGATGTGGAGTGTATACTAAAAATCAATGTATTACAACCTCTCAAAGCTGATGAAATGGAAACTATATATCTCACAATTTGTGTAAACCCCAAACTCATGTATTACACAATCAGGCCAATAGCCTTTCAAGCATAAGGTCTAGAGCAATGATACTGCTGGGAGATCATGTACATTGTTGCACTCCCTGAAAGTAATCCTGGATAGGGTGAGTGCTCACTGTGAATACCTGTTGGACAGTGATGCCGAGCACCAGCTGCCTAGGATACATACCTGGCGTTGTTGGGCAAATTTCTAGATATTTTGACTGTGAAGATTTTTCCTTTGAAGTGAAGTGTATGGGGAGGAGGGAGGAGCTTCATTTGAGATGGCACAACTTTCTTCTAGCACAGGCAGGAGAAAGAGCCTTGAATGGCACCCATCTACTGTCTCTAGCAAACACTATCTTTATAGAGTGGTGGCACACAGCAAGTTACCGACCTCTTGCTCTAAAGTACTATTGATGAAGAATGAGCATGCAGAACAAGAAGAGGAAGTTGACTCAAACCATGCCCAGTGTCTAAAAAGTGTTCCTGTGCCAGTAGGGATGCCATTTACTGTGGCACTCACAGTCATAAGCACAAGTTTCCTTCCTCTTCCCTATCTCTTCATGTTATCTTCATTGTAGATGGTTACATGTTTCGTTTTCGTTCATGACAGTCCATGAATACAAAAAAATGAAGTTGCTTTTTGTCCTCCCATAAAACAACAACTACTTCTATCACACTGGGTATAAGGAAAATGATGAGCTGATATGGATCCTATATATTACAATTTTAGTCAACTGCCGTATTGATAGAGCTTGTCGTATAGCTTATATGTCTCTAAATGCAATAAAACACACAAAAAAATAGAACACAAAAATGGCTCTAGTTTTATAATGAGTGACTGAAAGAGAGTGGGAAAAGTCAAATTATGTAGTGTGAAGCTGCCTTGCACCTAAAATAAACCTATCCTGGAGACTGGGCAAGTGAATCTATTCCCAGACCACAATGGGTTAAAATGGGTTATTGTGCCAACTGAAATTTTCTAAAATCACATTCAGATATATTTGAACACATTGTTTATCTTTATCATCTTTCATGGTATGCTAATGCAGTTTTAACATTAATGTACTATGCCTTCTTACAAAAGTAAAATTATCTTTATATTCATGTGAAGAAGTAGACTTGTGTCTTCGTTAAAAGTGTATTTATTAAGATTAGACATTAGATAACTGGAAACTTTCATCAGTGGAAGTGTAGTGGTTTCCTATTCCTACCCATCAAACTAGTAAAGATAACAGAAATTACAACAGAAATTACCTACTGGCAATGAAAAGGCCTGCATTGCATTATATTTTGAAATTCAGTGTTAACCTGTTAACCCGTTCCCGACGGGACCAATCCGGCTTAAAAAGACCAAAATTCCGGGACTCTTGAACACATAAGCCTAACGTGTCGGGATTCTCGGCCGCACTGGCCGCGAGCCAGCGCTGCACGCTGGCTCCTCCCGCGCGCCGGGCTGGACTAAATAACGCGTCCCCGGCGTGTAGCCCAAAAACCACTAGACGTGATATCTAGTCACCTGTCGTTAACGGGTTAATGACAGGTGACAAGATATCACGTCAAGTGGTCACAGCGTCAGCCACTGGGGACGAGATATTTCATTGTGGCTACCCTCCTAGCCAATGCGCTGGGTGATCGGGCATATAGTGCTTGGCCACGGCCAGTGCAGATGAAAATCCTGAGGCGGTAGGCTTTTTGACCATTTGGAGCCAAAACAGGCCCGTCGTTAATGTTTAAGAAGATAATGAAAGTCTTTGGAATTTTATCTGTTGTGTAAGATTCCTTTAATCAACAAGTAAATGGTTTCTTGCTTGCAGCTATAAGA
>BOPN01001841.1:192500-195000 GCA_017312705.2 Penaeus japonicus
AGAAGTCATCGGACGAGGAAGATTTGGCATTGTGTATTCAGGAAATTGGCACGGACAAGTGGCTATAAAAGAGTTGCGAATGGACTATGTAAATGATGAGAAAACTCTTGAAGCATTTAAGGCAGAGGTGAAGGATTAAACTGTGTTTCTTCAGTAATTTGATGTTCACTGTAATGGAATCTTTTTTTATTGGATTTTCAAATGCAGGATAGTTTCATTTTGACTTTTTTTTTTTCTTTTTTTTTCTTTTAATTGTCATTCAGCAGTGACTTAATTCTAGATGTATTTAATAGGAAGAAATAATGTACCAACAGGTGAGCACTTTCCGCAAGACCCGTCACGAGAACTTGGTCTTGTTCATGGGTGCGTGTATGAAGCCCCCAAGACTGGCCATAGTGACAAGCCTGTGCAAGGGCATGACACTCTACAAACACATTCATGTTCTGAAAGACAAATTCAACATGTCACGCACCATCTTGATTGCTCAGCAAATTTCACAGGTAAGTCCTTTAACCATTGAAGTTGCCTTTTGAAATAATTTTGCTAAACTTAGATTTAAAGTAAATTTCATATTTTGGTGATATGTACAGCACTCTAAACTCATGTAACAGTAAATGCTAGATTTATTACTGTCTTAGAAATTTGGATGATTCTCAAAACTGCGCAGTAAAGAAATTGAAGAGATAGCAAGTCAATGTCTTGTGCTGTCTTTTGCCGTGTGTACCATGCAGACCTGAGTACGATAATTTTGTATGATTTGTGTGTGGAGGATGAGAAAATATGTAAAATTGTGATAAGCAAATAGAGAAAAAAAATGGAAAACAACTTTAGCTTTTTCACCTTGGGCAATGGTCATGCCTATCTGAAAAAAATTATGTCTATTGCACATCAAGAGTTAAAACCGTGAGGAATTTATAACTGTAATTTTAGATACCCATGCTCATTAGCATTGGGGTGTTTCTTCTCAAGACCTCATTTAGATTCATGTATTATTGCATTTTGAAAATTAATTAATGTTCCCATTTTCAGGGTATGGGCTACCTCCATGCAAGGGGCATCGTTCACAAGGACCTTAAGACCAAGAACATTTTCCTGGAGAGTGGCAAGGTTGTCATCACAGACTTTGGACTCTTCAATGTTACAAGACTCTGTCATGATACAAGGTTAGTTCCTGTTTATTACTGTCTGTAACAATTTTTATGATCCTTGATATCGTAAATCTTGGCATATTGCAGAAATTAAACCATTGATTAGGTCAGTGTTCTTAATGCTTGTTTTATATAGATAGGATAATGAATCAGTAGCAACATCCTGTTTGATCTTTATCCCAGAATACTTTTGAGATATATTCATAAAACCTCTGTATCTTTAACCCACTCACGACGGGGGCATTCTAGCCTTGAATGTCACAATGCCGGGGCTTTCGAACGCTTAGGCCTAAATCAATTAAATGGCTGGCACAATACTGTGCCGCCCGGCCACTGGGCTTTTGAATGAGCGGTACAGTACTGTACCACCCGTCCAGAGAGGGTTAAGGATGTCATGCTGCGGTTTGATATTTGATGATTGATATTTGAAATTTCCACTTCATCCTTGGTTAGCTGATTTCTCCATATTAAAAAAAGTTGATTTTCTAAAAAAGCTTTCCAATTTAATTTGCTATCTTGAATTATAAGAATTCTGAAGTAGGGAAATTATATTTGATCACCTGTCTTTATGGGAACAAAGTGTTTCATGTCAAAATCAGCTCTCAGAATTTTGTCTTTTTCATCGCTAAAGGAATGAACGGCACTGTTTCTACCCTTTTCTAATTACCTTGCCTCAGCCTTTCCTTCCATTCAGTTGCAAATAACACATAATTTCCAACTACCACTTTGGGCAAATTTGATTTATTGATATGAGCACCACAATTTTACACGCTATTTGCCCGGCAGCTGCTTGTGTCGCCTTATTTGACCACCATTTGAAGGGAGTTTGAGGCTTATCTCTCAACTTTCTGATCTTTAAAATCATTGCAATGGTTCTCAACTGATTTGTAAGTTTTTAAATACATATGAAAGGATGAAGGTCAGTAATACAGTTATACTCATTATCTCATCTCTTGATAAGAAAAAAAGAAAAATGAAGTTGATGACAGACTTTTATAAAGTATAATGTTTTTTGTTTTTTTTAAATGTATTGCTTTGAACATACGTGTAAATTTGTGTGTAAACATGCTTACCCTTATTAGGGTGATTAGTCAGAAATTTTCAGTGCAAAGTAGTTCTTGAGTGCTTTTAACTTTTTGAGGATAACTCTTTGATTTGAAAAAAGTATTAGATATTTATTAAAGAAAAGTAGAGATATTTCAGTCCCTTATGATATTCATATATCATATAGAAAACTTATCCAGTTCCTTAAGTAGAAAACAGGTTGTCTAAGAAACGGACTTCCTCCCTCTTTCCCCCTCTTTAGTTCACAGAAGGTGCTTCTTGATTTTGATTATGCACAGATTATAGAA
>BOPN01001841.1:200000-202500 GCA_017312705.2 Penaeus japonicus
CAAGAAAAATGATGTCAGTCATACATATGATTGGCATTGTCTATGAAGGAGCAGACAGAGATAATACCAAGGCAGTAGGCAAGGTCACCAAGCCATGGCCAGTAGAAGTCATGACAAGAGGCCAAACTTTCTTGTCTGGTAAAACTCTGTTGTATTTGGAACACAACAAATCAGCTGAGTCCACCAACACCAGTGGTCTGCATCCAAAGATCCATTAATATCTTGATAAATAAAGAAAAATTACATGTCAATTGTATTTCAGTGTAAATGCACAGCACCTTATTATGCATTGTCAATGCTGTTACAATATTGTTTAGTTCCATTTTATCATTTGTAAATGCGATATGTTTAACAAGTGATAGAGTTTGAATTCAAGTCATTATGATAAGCATCATTGATAAATTAGCCTCTAAATGGCTACTGAAACTATTTATGCACTCTTCAAAGTCCAGTTTTCGCTGTGTTATTGTCCTGTTTGTAATATTTGTAATACAGTTGAATCTTGGTAATTTCATCTACTGATTTATATACTGTTTATTCATTCCAACCTGTATTTTCCTTACAGAAGCTTTGGATGAAGAATGTATTGAGTGATTGTATTAGTTTACAGTTTGTTGCCACAGATGCACAGTTGGAGTTACCAAGTTTTTCCTGTACTTGTATGCTCTTCTATCTTAGTGTTTTCATATGCATCATGTGCTTTTTTGGTGGAGACTGATGAACAGTTTTCCTTCATGACAGAATTTCATTCAGGATGTGTTCTAGAGGATCCACTAAAGTATTATTACATTATATTTGCAAGTCGATGTTTACTTTAGCATTTCAACTGCACATTTTCTCTTCCTCTCCAGTCCTCCTCCAAGCCAGTCTCCCCTCCAAAAGCCTTTCTATTTCTGAACTTAGAGTAGCATCCCTCGTCCCCATTTCCCCGGTAACTATAATTGTAGGACCACCACAGCCTTCTCTGATCCCTTCATCTTTGGTCCTTGTCAGACCCTCAAGGCTAACACCTTGTACCAGTATACCTTGTTCCATCCTATACCTCTGTCCTGACCTCAAGACCTCAAATACATGTAAATTTTCTCTTCTTTTTTCCAGGTTAATTGATACAACAGATGAATACTTGTTTATTCAATATTTTTCCTAATTTACCGACACGAGTTTGAGGATAGTTGTGAACCAGATCTTGTTTTTAGTATACATGGAACCAATGGATGACAGATCTGATTGATATCCATCTCTAAACTTGTAATAGTGACATCAAAAAAACATCAAACTTGTATGATGTAGGTTTCTGTTGATATTCTACAGCCTAACTTGTTCGTGGAGATGTTTATGTATTTTTCCAACGAGAAGTTCAGACTGTATTAACCTGGCTATTTGAAGTTTATCTCTTCATGATATATTTCATGTTTCAAATGATTTCATTTATTATGATTTGTATTTAAAAAAAAGTGCTGTCTCAAAGGGTCCAGGCTGGATTTTTTTTTATGCCATTCTTCATATTTATTTCCTCAGATGTTTTACCCTTGAGTCCTTAACCAAGACACGGGTTCCTCATTCACGGGCTCCTCATTAGGTAGGGTTGTTGCTGTATCCTTGTTGCTGCTCGGTGTTTTATATGCCAAGCTTTTTTCTTGTAGTAGGTGTTTATGTATGTGTGGAGTCTGTCTTCAGCTTTTTCTCTTAAAGATGATGGTGCAGGAGAGACTCTAGGGAACAAATTTTGTGTTGGTATCAGGTTTGAGGCTTCCACCTTGTCTATCCAGATAGGAAAGTGGAACTCTCCTGCGTGACCACCATAACTGTTTCTGTGTGACTTGTCCTGCTGTCTAGTTTTGACTGTTGAAGGCTGTTCGGCCTGGAATAGTTGACAAAGGGGCTTGGCATCAAAAGTAATCTTACGGTCTCTTCAAGCTTGGTGAAACCCTCAAAGTGTTCCCCCAATTCTCTTTGAGGGCTCTACTAACATCATGAAAACCCCAGATGCACTGGTTAACTGAGGTAATCCCCCACCTCACTAAATCATTGTACCTGGGCCATATCTCTTAGCTGTAAACTATACTGTAATTTATTTTGTGACTTTGTACCTGTGATTTCGGGTATAATACATACGATGTATTGGTTGTTTTAAACTGCTATTACTATTATTATTATTATTATTATTATGAATTTTTGTCGTTATTATCATGAATTGATTGATTATTGAGATTGTTGCTTTATGATGATAGTGATAATGATAATGATGGTTATTGTTATTGTTATTACTAATATTATTACTATTGTTATTATTGTTACTTTTTCAAGCATTTTTATTGATTATTATCATCATTATAGTGGTTGTCATTGTTATTTTTCCTTACTGTAGCATGCAAGAAGTCCTTTATATCTTTTTAGTTTTGAATTAGACATTTATGACATATAATCATTTCACATGAACAAAAACGAATATTTTTTTTTTGTCGATTTTCTGTTTATTCCTTATCTTTTCCTCTTTAAC
>BOPN01001842.1:15000-20000 GCA_017312705.2 Penaeus japonicus
TCATCACTGATATTTGAATATTCATGCAGTCAGTCTGGACAGGAAGCGAGAGGCGATGATGGAAAATATTATTGTTATTTTCATTATCATTAAAATTGTTATTGATATCGCTATTATCATAATCGTTGTTGTTAGTATCCTTATCACTTTTATTATCACTTTTATTGTTGATGATAATTGTTATTGTTATTACCATTATTACTATTGTTATTTCTATAATAATTATTATCATCATCATCATTATCATTATCATTATTGTTATCATTATTATTACTATCATTATCATTATTATTATTATCATTATTATTACTATCATCATTATTATCATTATTATTATCATTATTATCATTATTATCATTATTATCATTATTATCATTATTATCATTATTATTATTATTATTATTATTATTATTATTATTATTATCATTATTATTATTATTATTATCATTATTATTATTATCATCATCATTATTACTATTATTACTATCATTATCATTATCTCCATCATTATCAATATTACTATTTCACTTTTTGTTATCATCATTGCTTTTATTATCATCCGTGTTATCACCATTATAATTTTCACAATCTAAGTTTACCAAGAGGAAAAGAGGATGGAACAATAGGCTAATAGAATATCATTTCATATTTTAGAGTTTATGCATGTCTGTAAATGTTTTAAATGTGCATTGCATGAATGTATGAGCCCTCATAAAAAAAAAAAGAAAAAAAGAAGAAAAAAAAAAGAAATCGTATTTCATGTTAAAAGATTCATTTCATGTCAGTAGTGTTCCTACTCTTATCAGTAATACATCTGAACTGAAAAGAAAGACATGCCATTTTAATATTCCCGAGATGTAATAGGTGAAAATAGATATACATAATTATCAAAATATGATTCCAAGAATAGGGAAATTAAGGCAAATAATGATAATAATTATGCAGAGGATAAAAGCATAACACAAACAAAAACGTTGACTAAAATCCCAGTAAGATAAGAATTACATAACAACGAAAAGAAAAAAAAAAGATAATCCAAGTATATGTATGACGATAATAAAAACGAGTAAAAAGTGAATAGAGAAAAAGTTACTCGAGAAAAGACAAAATCTCCAACCAGAGCAAGAGCAAAAGGAAGTTAGACGTGAATACTGGATGCTGACATTCCAGGTCACAGAGACAGCGTCAAGAGAGGATAATGTGCTGCCTGTCAGAATGAGGAAAAAGTGGGAGGAAAATGAAAGGGGAAAAAAAGGAAAAATGTGGGGAAAAATGGGGAAAGGGAAAAAGAAAAGAGAGATTTTCAAAGAAAAAAGGAAAACAATACAGTTTTTTTTTCACAGGATGACTCAGAATAGAGGAAAATGTTCAATAAGAAGTTAACGCACAAAAAAAAGAAAAAAAGAAGAACTAAAGTTGACAAACAGAACACGGCACAAATCAAATGACAAAGAGATGTAAAAGAGAGGAAAACCAGCCAAGAAAATATGGTTGAGGAATAAAAATAAATCCCAGAGGACGAAAGATATTTATATCTGTTACAAATAACAATAAATGATAATGATGGCAAGTATGACAATAGAACTTTAGATACAATTGATTATAACGATGGTTATGATAATCATAATGTAAAAATAAAATAACAATGATAAAAAATGATGTTATAATGTAAAATAAGAATGATACTGATAATAGCAATGATCATAGTATTAACACTTGTAGAAGTAATAGTGAAAATAGTATGACAATGATAATAAGGATAATTATAATAATAGTAATGGTAGAAATGAGAATAATAATGATGATAATAATCTTGATTTAGAAATAACGATAGTAACAATGGTAATAACGATAACAGTAGTAGCAGCAGTAGTAGTAATAGTAATGATACTGATAATAACAATAATAATAATGATGATGATAAAGGTGATATCATCGTCAATATTATCATAATTACTACCATGATTACCATTGATATAATTATCATTCTTATCATCATTATCACCATCATTAACGAACACGACAGAACGCAACAACAAGCAACCCCCCCCCCTTCCTTCATCATATTACCCATCTACCCTCCAACCAACCCCCCTCCCCCCACCTCTCCCGTCCTCCCTTCAAGACACTTATCACTGCTATGTCAACACATCTGAATCAAAACATCTCTCTCTCAAATCTCGACGAAGCCTCAAGGATCATAGAAGACTGACGGTGTTCACGCGCGACTATGTGTTCAATCAAGGAAGAATGGCAAGCGTAATAGGAAACTGGAATGGGATTCGATCGTTTTTTCTTAATAGGTGGTAAAACTTGAGGGGGGGAGAGAGGTGTTCTTTTTTTTTCTTCTTCTTCTTCTTCTTCTTCTTTTTCTTCTTCTTCTTCTTTTTCTTCTTCTTCTTCTTTTTCTTCTTCTTCTTCTTTTTCTTCTTCTTCTTCTTCTTTTTCTTCTTCTTCTTCTTCTTCTTCTTCTTCTTCTTTTTCTTCTATTTCTTCTTCTTCTTCTTCTTCTTCTTCTTCTTCTTTTTCTTCTTCTTCTTTTTCTTCCTCTTCTTCTTCTTCCTTCTTTTTTGTGCAATTGTATCGTATTTTGTGTGTGTGTGTTTTCTTTAGAATTGACTTTTGCTTAATTTCGAACTATTTCCTTGACAACTGACCGTACATGTGTGTCTGTGTGTGGTTTTGTATGTGTATATGTGTATGTGAGGTTGTGTGCGTACTCATGTGGCTTTATATGAGTATGTTTGTGGAATTGCATGGATATGTATAAGAGGTTCTTGAATGTGTAAATGAGAGAGCTTATATGTGCCCTCACATGTACCCGCATTTAAGTGTATGTATACTGTATGTTCCCTTTGTATGTTCATGATCCTTCCTATATGCTAGTGTATAAATCCTCCTCCTCTCTATGTATGCTTAACCTGCAATGATTATTCAAGGCTGATAATTAATTCATCCTTTGATAATGAAGGGAGTCTCTGGGGCGTATGTACAGCCGCGCTCTGCCCTTCTGCCGGTTTGGCCTTTTGCTTCGGTTGCATTTCATCTCAGGAGAGTGTTTTTGTTCTTTGTTTTTGTTGTTGGTCTTTATCAGATTGATTGTGGTAGAAGTTATGATTTTTTTCTTTTTTTTTTTTAATTGGTGGGGATGGAAGGGAGACAACATAAACAAATATATATACATATGTAATGATGAACAAGCAAATAGGGATAAACATATTCTAGATAGAAATATATATGTATATATAGCAATAATCAGACGAGTGTGTGTGTGTGTGTGTGATTCCGCGTGTGGCAGGATCAGCTTCCGACTCCTCCGCACAACCCTTGGAGTCAGCTTTGGGTCTACAATTACAGTCACAATTACGTTCTGAATTATTTAGGCATGTCCACAGCCACGCTTTTTGTAGGGTGTGGAGTAAATAGAACAGAATGTTGATGGGCTGGCCGTCGCATTCCACCTGACAATGGTCGCCGGATACAGCTAAGTGGGACTGGAATCAAGAGAAAGCAAAATCGGTTTGATGAAATATTTGCAGATAGATTTTAGCTTGAATAATCCGTCGCGTCGCTCAGCTGAATGACCACTCGTAAATTATTGTTCATTAATGTATATCAAAATATATAATTTCTTCAAAACTTATCAGCTAATATATTTTGGTGACAATGATTTATAAATTTTCGTCGAATTATTTCCTTCCCGCAACGGAGAAACCAGACACGAGGTAGAAAGCATGAAAAAGTAAGAGGGAATTATAGAATAGTGAGTATCACGGGAACTGTCCGTAAACTCTTATCTACTCAAGTATGAGTAGGCAGATAAGTGTATATGTATATATATATATATATATATGTGTATATGTGTATGTGTGTNGAGAGAGAGAGAGAGAGAGAGAGAGAGAGAGAGAGAGAGAGAGAGAGAGAGAGAGAGAGAGAGAGAGAGAGAGACAAAGGAAGAGAGAGAGAGAGAAAGAAACAAAGAGAAGGAGGCAAAAAGAGAGAGAGACAGAGAGACAAAGAGAGAGAGAGAGAGAATGAGAATCGCAAAACCGGAGAACAGACAGACACACAAAATAAAAGAAAGAAAGAAACCAAGATAAAACCAAAAAGAGAGAAAAAAAAGAAAGAAAAGGAAAAAAAAAGAAAAGAAAAAAAGATACTGTGTTCCCGCGGTGTTCGATATCTCTCCGGCTTTGACCGCGATGGGAAAAGGGACAACTTGGCATGAGAAATTGACAGGCAGATCCAGCGCTTGGAAGGAATAGATCTTTGGCGATTTTGAAAAGCTGATAACGCTGAGGTAATTTTAGATTGGGTTCTGAGGTGGCGGTGATAGCATGTCGTGTTTTGCGTTAATCTATTTTTTACCATCGTTATTGCTATTGTTGTTATCATTGATAATGACAACTACTACTATCTTATTAGTATTGCTACTACAATTGCTACTACGCTATCATTTTCATAATTCTTGTGATGGTTAGTTTTATCACTTATCATGAATACTGATATTATGATTATATTGGCAATCATATTCATAATTAATATCAGAAACAATTGACAAAAATACACAAAAATTAGTACGTGTGTGGATTGCTCAGTTTTTTATCATCACTGATATCTGAATATTCATGCAGTCAGTCTGGACAGGAAGCGAGAGGCGATGATGGAAAATATTATTGTTATTTTCATTATCATTAAAATTGTTATTGATATCGCTATTATCATAATCGTTGTTGTTAGTATCCTTATCACTTTTATTATCACTTTTATTGTTGATGATAATTGTTATTGTTTTTACCATTATTACTATTGTTATTTCTATAATTATTATTATCATCATCATCATTATCATTATCATTATTGTTATCATTATTATTACTATCATTATCATTATTATTATTATCATTATTATTACTATCATCATTATTATTATTATTATTATCATTATTATCATTATTATCATTATTATCATTATTATCATTATTATCATTATTATCATT
>BOPN01001842.1:40000-42500 GCA_017312705.2 Penaeus japonicus
AAATTCGATATTGAAAACAGATTTAGATTTGAATCATACTTTTTTAAAAGGGTTGAAAATGGACTCATTTGGTTGTGCTCTGCTGTCACAATTTTCATTATAATATATGTATATACATATATATATATTTTTTTTTTGCATGTGTTATTCTTTAAGTTATAGTTATTGTTATTATTGTTATCATTATCATTATGATCAGGATTATTGTAAATTGCCATCATCCCTTTTATTGTTGGTATTAACATTATCGTTACTGTCATCATGATCTCTGGTAACAATTTACCATTATCATATTTCTATAGTTCTCATCATCATGTCATCATTAACATAATTATGATAATCATTATCATCCTTATTATCCTTATTATTACTCTTAGTAGTAGTATCAGTATCATTATTATCATTATGATTATCCTTTTTGTTATTTTTACTATCATTATCACTATCATTAACATCATTGATGATAGTATTATGATCCCTCTTATTGTTATCATGATCATGATTATCATTATTATGATTATTATCATTATCATTATCAATATCATTATTATGATCATTGCTACTATTATCATTGTTATCATCTTCATATTACCATTAGTATTATCATCATTATCATCATTATTATTAATTGACTCCTCATTATTATTATCATTATTATGATCTATTCATCATCATAAGCATTGATTGTATTGACACCACTAGCAGCATTGTTACTTTATTGACCAAAAAGATGATGATGATG
Organism: Penaeus japonicus; assembly: GCA_017312705.2. NCBI lineage: Eukaryota > Metazoa > Arthropoda > Malacostraca > Decapoda > Penaeidae > Penaeus > Penaeus japonicus. The sequence continues at coordinate 40,743 of BOPN01001842.1, forward strand.
ATGATGATGATGATGATGATGATGATGATGATGATGATGAGGAGGAGGAGGAGGAAAAGGAGGAGGAGGGAGAAGAGGAGGAGAGGGAGAAGGAGGAGGAGGGGGAAGAAGAGGAGGAGAGGGAGAAGGAGGAGGAGGAAGAAGAAGAGACGAGATTGGAGGAAGAAGAAGAAGAGAAAGAGGAGAAGGAGAAGGAGGAGGAGGAGAAGGAGGAGGAGGAAGAGGAGAAGGAAAAGGAGGAGGAGGAGGAGGAAAAGGAAAAGGAAGAGGAGGAGTAGAATGTGAAATTTGAGGAAAAGGAAATTAATGAAAGAAGAATAGCAGTAACATTAATAATAAGAATGATAACTTTCATTCATCTTTTGGACAATTATCGACATGGTTTCCTATATCGTAACCTGAGCTAAGTTATCTAAATCAAACTACCTTCGATTTATTGGCTGTTAGTACGATCGAATGCTTCAATTAATTACAAATTGCGCTTGCCCGTGTTTGGGATTGTGTATGCGTATGGTTGGCGATGGATGTAGAAAGGTGCCTGCGTGCGGAAGGTGGAAGGGGATGTGTATGTACGTGTGTGTGTGTGTGTGTGTGTATGTACGTGTGTGTGTGTGTGTGTTTGTTTTTGTGTTTATATGATATGGGTACGTGTGTCGTATGTGTTTGTGTGTGTGTGTGTTTGTCTGTTTGTTTTTGTGTTTATATGGGTACGTGTGTTGTATGTTTGTGTGTATGTGTGTGTGTGTCTGTTTGGGTGCGTGTGTTGTGTGTGTGTATGTGCGCGCGCGCGTGTGTGTGTATGTGTGTTTACGTGTGTGTTAAAGCGTTTGTGTGTTTCCACAAACATCCCATGCATAGTTTCAGCAGACATTACGAAGTGAAGATAACCGAATTCACAGAAGGAATTGTATCGCTTCCAAATCAATAACTCCTCCACGGTGAAATTACTCATGCTCACCCATCCCGTTACTCACTGAACGTCTCCTTGAACCCATTCCAGGCAGCCAATCACAGCTTATCGTCTAACCTTGGATAATCAATGTTGACCAATTAGAACCCGTGTTGACACTTGGAACGTCCAATCACATAACTTCTCTGAAGCTTCTGGTAAAGGGAGAATCATTCTTTTTATTTGTTTGTTGTTTTCTGTTTGGTTTGTTCTTTTGTTTCTTTTTGTTTGTTTGTTTGTGTGTTTTATTAATTTATCCGTTTAACCCCTTTTTTTTTTGTCTTTACCATGTTGTTTGTATCTTCTTTTTTATTTCTTCATATTCACTTTTGTTCATCATCATTTTTGTTTCCTTATTTGTTATCATCATCATCTGTACCGTTCCTCGTTTTCTATTGCTTTTCTGCGTCTCTTTATTTAATTATTTATTTTCTTTTGTTCCACCTCCTCCTCTTCTTCTCCTTACTATTCCCTCTTCCTCTTCCTTGAACTCCTTCTCCTTCTCTTCCTTCTCTTTTCTTCTTCTTTTCTTTTTTCTTTTTATTCATCCAAATCGTCCTTTGCTCTCCCCCCCCTCAATTTCTTTCCTTTTTTTATTCTTCATCCTCCTCCCTTTTTCTTCTTTTTGTTGAATATTTTCTTTCCCTATCTATCTCACCGTCTTCTTTTCTGTTCCACGTTCCCGTACTTCCTTATCAGTTGTCCTTAAAGAGCATGTGGAAAGAATACCGGAGAGAAGCCGGAGCTTATAAAAGAGAAATGAAAATAAAACAATAGAACTATATATAAAAAAAACAATATATGTATAT
>BOPN01001842.1:50000-57500 GCA_017312705.2 Penaeus japonicus
TTCTTAGTTCCTGTACCGGTGCAATGCGGACAAATACTACATTCATGCAGATATTTTTGGGTGTTCTTGTAGGAGGTCATCTAATGAAGATATTCAAAAGGAGTATCCTAGGTCAGAATACAGGAGATCCATTTCTCTACCATGCACAGAGGCCACGAGTTCAGCTATTTGTTGGTTCCCATGGGCAATGATGATTCTATTAGCTTTATTTCGAGGTGGAAATATATATATATGTATATATATATATATACACACACACACACACACACACACACACATATACATACACATATACATATATATATATATATATATATATATATATATATATATATATATATATATATATATATGACTGGAAAAGATTGAGAGAGGCCTACGTCCTGCAGTGGATTGATACAGGCTGATGATGATGATGATGTACATATATGTATGTATGTACACATTTATGTATAAATATGTATATATATACATATATATATATATATGTATATATATGTACATTTTTTTTTCACTCAACTTCAAAACTAGCACGGTGTTGCTGAATATTGCTTTGTCATCTTCGTTGAGCCCATCTGCAAGTTGTAGTCAATGTCGTGCAAAAAATCTTTAAAGAGGTCATAATTGTGTTGCAAGATCTTTCGGTGTTGATCCTTAAGTCAAATACTCCTTACTTTGTATTCTTCAGTCAGTGTTGAGTGATTATGTCAAAGTGATTGGAATTGCCATCTGATCCTACTAAGATACTTTTTTACAGATTAACGATCGATGCCTGTGATTACGGGGCCTAGTGTTCCTTTTAGGTCATGGATCAGGAAATCTGCATGACCTGTCAATGCGGTGACAGTTACTTGATAGTTGCAGGCTGTTTGAGCATGATAACAATTCAGATTTCTAAATTACAATGCTCTGTTTTGTGTTCCAAGAGGAGGTTGTCAGTTTTGGAAAGAGTGTCTACTGTATACACTGCTGTTTCAAGTAGTGCATACATAACAAAAGTATATTTTTTAACAGCACTGCCATTAAGATTACATTCAGGGTATTTTACCTCTATGATTTGTTATGATAATACCTTCCCTGCCTTACTGGTATTTCCTTATCTAAAATGTGTGCTTTTAGTTCGAATTTTAGGAACGCTTTGCAGGTAATTATATTGATTGGCTTTGTTTTTTAGGGTCAGATTTGTAACACTCTTTGTTGGTCTTGGTAACCTTTAGATTCAAGTGGTTACTTGCATCTCATAAGGGTGAGATTATGAACAAATGGTTTTAAGGTCATTGAGTGCGGCTAATCGAGGTAATTTGCTTCTGTAACTGCATTTGAAAGGGAACTAACTTGATTTGAGGCTATTTCTTAAAAATAAGAACAACCCTAGTTTAGTTAAAAAAAGAAAAGAAAAGAAAAGAAAAAAACTCAAGAGAGCAGATTTTATATGTCCTACTCTAGTAATATGGATACACTTGCAAGATTCACACGTAGACTAATTTCAACACTATTTCTCTGTGTCCTCGTCAATTACCATGGTTACAAAGAGAGCCCCCAAGCTTCTCTCCTTTTCTTTTCATTTTGAGAGCATTTGGTAGGGCCCCAGCACCTTAACTGGAAGAAATCTAGAAACTGACTTTAGCTTGTTTTACTTTGCCCTTTTTGGCATATTGGTTTTGTTTGCATCCTGTCGTACTTTCTTTGTAATGACCGTGTCTATCCACTTAGTCGTAGCTGTAATTTAACAGTTAGAAGTGAACCTCTGCCTTGTCCTTTTCTTAGGACTGAGGGTATTTTTGACAATGTCAGATTGCCGTCTGTAAATCTTGAGAGCTGTTTGACAAACATTGATGTATTGGTTTATTGAGCTTATTCATTGTTTATTGTCTTGTTTATGACGGGAATTAGATTATGTTGTTTAGGTGTATTAGCTGTAGATATGAACGCCGTGCTGATTGACCTCCCTGAGCTTTCTTAGATGATGTACAGGGGAGCAATCAAAAGGTGTGCTAGACTTTGCACAGGCGGGGTGTCAGAAATGAAGGCCGGCGGGAGAACAGGCAGTAAAGTTGATTTTCTTTGTAATTTCCCCAAAGGCACACCAGAAACACACCGGTAAAGAATCGGGAAGTAGCCGGCTAGTCTCCTAGCCTCTTAATTTTCTGGTACTCAGTCAGAAAAAAAGTTTCCTGTGTGTCCTCGCTTGACTTCCTTTAGCCTCTTCACTTACTTTAGTCGGAGGAGGAAACTGGTCTTCAACGAGGTATAGCTTTTCCCTGCAGATACTCCAGTAGCTGTTTCATACGCTTGTAAAGGGGCAGGAGGAAAAAAATATAAACGAATGACATAATTTCAATCTCCCCCCCCCCACCTCTCTCTCTCTCTCTCTCTCTCTCTCTCTCTCTCTCTCTCTCTCTCTCTCTCTCTCTCTCTCTCTCTCTCTCTCTCTCTCTCTCTCTCTCTCAAAGCCGACGATATCTCTTCATTATCGTCTAAACTAATTAGCAGACGGTGGGACCCTTCGCTGGGGCATGTTTACGACGCGCTGATTGGCTCTCGCTTCAATTAAGGTTTTCGCTGATTGGTCCAATTACGGCGTCCATGGCGTCAGTGTTGAAGATGCTAGATTTTTTTGTATTCGCGGTTCTGTGTTTATCTCAAAGGCTCGCTTGCATAAATATGCGGTAGAGAGCTATGAATACTATTAGCAGGTTGCAAGGTGCTTTGGTATAAGCGTAGATACATGTACGTGTGTGAGAGGGAGAGAGAGAGAAAGAGATAGATAGATAGATAGATAGAGAGAGAGAGAGAGAGAGAGAGAGAGACAGAGAAAGAGAGAGAGAGAGAGAGAGACAGAAAGTAAGAGAGAAAAAGATGGATGCTGCTAAGCTAAACCAGAATCAGACCAGAAGCAAAATAAACGCACGTGTGACTTATTGTTGATGTGCACATGAAGGATATGAGGGGATTTCTTCTTTGCATTTGTCATGAATTAAGTTCAAATTAATTCTCATAAAAAGAGTTATGGAATATCATTCAAAAGCTCTTCTTTAAAACACTGTGTTATACAACTGCAAACCATCCTACCGCTATTTTGAAATTATATGTGTTGTGAGACATCAAATTAATATTAGTTGGTGTTATAGTAATTAACTTCATCATGAGCTCACACAGACTGGGTGATGAAAATGCAAGAGTTATGATGACAGTAGCAATACCATAAATGGATAAATAATACTATATTCGACAGAAGTAGAAGGAAAATGAGGGAGAAAAAAAGGAGATGAAGAGGAAAGACCAAGAAAGAGCGGGGATTGATATAGAGATAAGGAGTGAGAGATAAAGAGCGAAAGTGATAGAGAGAGAGAAAGAGAAAGAGAGAGAGAGAGAGAGAGAGACTGAGAAAGAGAGAGAGAGTGATGTAGTGGAAGAGATAAGAAAGACGTAAAGAATGTGAACACGATAAGAAGTTCATTAACAGTATATTATTAAACTCAAGAGATTAATGATATAAGGGTAGAGGGTAGTGAAAGAAAGAGCGAGAGAGAGAGAGAGAGCGAGAGAAAGTGAGAGAGGGAGAGAGGTAGAGAGAAAAAGAATATGAGATAAGGATTAGGGGAAATGACACAATTCTGTAGAAAAAAAAGGAAAAGTCAAAATGGCAAGTTCTATTAGACTAGAAATGTGTGCAATAGTGTCAAGGAACACCAAGACTTTTTCATACACTTTATAAAAGACAAAGATCTTTAAACATTCTCCTTTTACCGAGATAAAAAAGAAGAAAAAAAAAAGAAAAAAAGAAAGAAAAAAAAACAAAAAAAAACAGTTCGTTGCCTGCTACATATTTAGTCGCTTTAACATTGAAAACATTTTTTTTTCAGTTTCCACAGGATACAAGTTAACAAATGACTACCGGGATACATTTCTATCTAAAATGAGTACTTGAGTGTTTTTATTGTGTGTTTCAGTGCACAAATCATGGGAAAATTCAACGAATATATGTATATGATATCTTTGACACATACACGCGCACGCATATTTTTATTTATATATGTGTGTGTGTGTGTGTGCGTGTGTGTGTGTGTGTGTGTGCATATATATGTATATATACATCTCTCTCACGCTCTCTCTCTCTCTGTCTTTCTCTCTTTCAGTCTCTCTCTCTCTCTCTCTCTCTCTCTCTCTCTCTATATATATATATATATATATATATATATATATATATATATATATATATATATATATATCTTTCAGAATCTATGGTAGTTCAAGAAACGCATTTCTTTTTTTTCTTTTTTCTTTTTTCTTAGCATATCCTCAGTGTACGAACAGAAAGAAGTACCTTCTTTTCCACGGACCTAGTGCAGGCTCTTAGACGTTCTAATGAGCTACGAAACGTTAGCATCGTTCGTTCGTTCGCACGTACCTCTTTTTGACTTTCATACCTTGGGAATCGCTTTGCGGAACAGGTTAAAAAGGAGCCATTTACGTAGAGCAAGGTAAGCGTTTGAATCAAAGGCAAATGCATGGGCTGTTTTCCGGGTTGAAAGCGCTATTCTTTTCTCACTCCTTTTTCTTTCGTTTTTTGTTTTTCATCGTCTTCTTCTTCTTTTAAGACACCGCGAAGAAGGGAAAAAAAGGAAGCCAGGGCATTAATAATTCGACCCAGACAAAAGAGCCCATTCTTATGACAGAGAGTCGATGGTAGTGAGGAAAAGAGCGAGAGAGAAAGAGAGAGGGGCTGGGGTATATATATAGATATATACAAATAGAGACAGGGAAAGGGCAGAGGAAGAGATAGATAGAGAGAGAGAGTGATAATAAAGACACAAAAAGCGGAGAGAGACAAAGAGGCTGAGGTTAAGAGAGAGAAATACGTAAACAGAAAACGGCGTTACGTGAGCCCTTTTCGCGCCTTTTCGTGTTATTGTTTACGTCGAGTGGCAGTACCAAGGCTGAGATTATTACGCCGAGGGAACGAAATAGGGAGGAAGGGAAAGAAAGGATAGCACTTCTAAGGTAGATTCTCCTGTCTTCCGTGGCCTTTAGTTCTCGAGATTATTAACTTCAGAACAAAGAAAGAGTGAAAGGCACACGGAAGGCCTGCGTTTTCATAATCCTTTCTCTCGGTAAGAAACAGCAAATATTGTCTCTCTTTTGTTAAGTGCGTACGTGGACGTGTGTGTGTGTGTGTGTGTGTGTTTCAGTGATGCACAAAAAATGGGTAGATTGAACGAAATATATGTCTGTGACATTTTAACACACACACGCGCGCACACACACACACACACTTATACACACACACACACGCACTAGAGAGAGAAAACAAATCTAAACCACAAGACAACCCACTATTTACATTTACATTTCTATATAAAATGTGTTACTGTATTATTCATCATACATATAGAAACAAACTCGGTTTTGAATATCTAAATCTCTGAATCACTTTCGTCCTTTCCATAAAGCCAGGTTAGATTTCGGTTAGACTATCCAGAAGGGTCTTTGTGACGTTGTGATCTCTCCTCCTTCGGCAGACTGGGCTTGAGTCACAGTCAGGGAGGTATTTACATGTCTATGTAAAGTGCGTTAATTCATTCGTCTATCATACATACACTAGAATCTACCCCCCCCCCCCCATATATATATATATATATACATATATATATACATATAATCATATCTATGTATATATGTATATATATATATACATATATATGTATATATGTATATATATATATATATATATATATATATATATACATATATATATATATATATATATATATATATATATATATATATATATATGTATGTATGTATGTATACACACACACACACACACACACACACCCACGCATACGTACAGAAACGTGCGCGCGTACACCGATCACTTATTCGGCCGACACCGTCCCAGCCAGCCAAAGTATTAAAGAATCAACGCCTCAATTAGACAATTTGATCTCCAGCTTTCACACACGGATTAATAACCCGAAATACTCAAAGTGTGACTGGAAATAATTGCGGGTTTTATATAGCTTCGAGTATGATTTATGAAACTGCACAGTGCCAGCCACATGATTCCGGAAAGAGGATGGAATTCCTGGTAATCCTTGAAGTTGGAATGGCCGATTATTGCCTCTTGATCTTGATCTTGACTTATATAGTAATGCGGTTTGATTCATATTATTTTGTTATTGTGGTTGCTTTAATTTGATTTCCGTAATCATGGTCAAATAGTACCTGCAAAGTTCATTTAATTGGTAGCACCCTCTTTGTTGAAAAATATTATCTTTCTCTCTCTTTCTCTCTCTATTTCTCTCTCTCTCTCTCTCTCTCTCATTTTCTCTTTCATTCTCTCTCTCTCTCCCTCTCTCTATCATTCTCTCTCTCTCTCTCTCCCTCCCTCCCTCCCTCCCTCTCTATCTATCAATCTATCTATCTCCCTTGCCCTCTCTCTTTCTCCCCTTCTCTCGTTCTAGACGCCTTTATCGTAGCGAATGACGAGCATAATCAAAACAAATCTCCAAGATCGACGCCAGCGTACCCCAAAATCCCGAAGAAAACCAAAACAAAATAAAAAAAAAGCGCGAACAACAATGAAAACCCGTTATAACCGCCCTAACGGCTTTCCCATGAACGGCGAAAGTAGTCGCTTCGGCTCATGAGCAAAAGTTATTCGAATTTTATGAGGCGCATTATTTTCTCTTCAAGATCTTCCAATGCTCAGATATGTGGCATAAAACTCGAGTTTATAGATGCGAACACCATCGAACTCTCGAACCTTCATGAGCTTTGAGGATATTTATATTTTCTTTTTTTTTCCTCTTTTTTTCCTTTTTTTTTCCTTTTTTTTTAATGGAAAGGAGAATAGACTATTTTTTTTTCCTTTTTTGTATGATGTGGTTCAAAAGTGATTATGTAAATCACATGGTGGCTGGGCGTGTTATCTGATTGGACAAAGCTGGGGCGCGTGCACTTGCACAATCCATATCATCAGTGAAAAATGGAAATTGGTCGAGTTCCTTTGTATTAAAAGAAATTAAAGAAAAGAGAAAGAAGGCCATAAATCATCTGCAAGAACAGTACTAATACCACAAACATTACTCTTCACATAATTGGACAAGAGTTCTCGGAGAATGAAGTAAGACTTTCGTGAAGAAAAAAAAGATATATTTCCATTCAATCTTCTGACTTTTTTTCTTTTTTTTTTTAACGGAAGAGTAATAAACAATGAGGGAGGGAACAGATTAAAAAGTTTGGGCTGAATAATGAGGAAAGTGTTGATTTAATGAACATTTGAGGTTATTGCACAAGGGATCACAGATTGATGGTGCGTCGAGGTGAATAGTTGTGTGCGTGTTCTGTACATATGTGTAGAGCCTCGTATCCTGTGTGTGTGTGTGTGTGTGTGTGCGCATACATACATACATACGTAAATACACAGACACATACACACACATACATACACACACACACACACACACACACACACACATACACACACACACACAC
>BOPN01001842.1:62500-70000 GCA_017312705.2 Penaeus japonicus
AGCGTTGGTAAATTTACGCTATAGATGTGTGTGTGTCTGTTTGTGTATCAGTTTGTGTGTGTGTGTGTATGTGTTTATGTATGTGTGTGTGTGTGCTTCTATGCTTGTGTGTGTGTGTGTATGTGTATGTGTGTGTGTGTGTGTGTGTGTGTGTATGTGTGTGTGTGTGTGCGTACATGTGGGAAACAAGACTTTGCACAGGGGTCTATAACAAGCCCATTCCACCCAATTTACTCATGGCGACATAAATTATAGCAAAGAAATTGGTCAAATGCAAGACTTACAGCCAATAGTTAGGTCGTCAGCATTTAAGCCGACACTGATGGAGAGGAAAGAGCGAATTATCAATTATCTTGTCCTGACGCGCCGGTTCGTCTGTCCTGCAAACTTAATAATTCGGTTCCGGTGATTCATTCAATTCTCTGCAATTAGGTTTCTTTTTGACTGTGTTCAGTCTTTTATTCTTTTCTCTCTTTCACCGGGCTGCCCGATATATATATATATATATATATTCTTTCATTCTTATGTTTGTCTCGGTTCTCATTTTCTGGCTGTCTGAAGGTTTCTTTCTCTCTTTTTCTCTCTCTTTATCTCTGTCTGTCTCTCTCTTTCTCTCTCTTGCTCACTCTCTTTCTCTATCTCTGTCTCTCTCTCTCTCTCTCACTCTTTCGCTTTACCTATCTTTCTTCTCTCCTTCTCTCTCTCTCTCTCTCTCTCTCTCTCTCTCTCTCTCTCTATTTTCTCTCTCTATCTCCCACTCTCTCTCGCTCTACCTATCTTTCTTTTTCTCTCTCACTCTCTTTCTCTCTTGCTCTGTCTCTCTTCCATTCTCTCTCTATCTATCGCTCTCTCTCTCTCTCTCTCTCTCTCTCTCTCTCTTTACCCATCTTTCTTACTCTCTCTCTGTCTCCCACCCTCTCTCGCTTTACCTATCTTTCTTACTCTCTCTCTTGTTCTGTCTCTCTCCCTCTGTCTCTGTCTCTTTCTCCCGTTTGCGCCCCCCCCCCCCCCCCTATCTCTCTCTCTCTTCTTATTTCTCTCTTTTCCCTTCACCCGCTCCTTTCCACCCACCCCTCCCCCTCGCCTCTTTCTCTATCCATCTTCCTTAAACATGCACAGTACACGGAAATAATCTCCCGGTAAACACGTGCTTTATTTACAACCCCAACGAGCGTAAGACAGACGCTCTAATCGTATTCCAGAAGAGAGCGAAATATTTCTCAAATATTTCTCCGCTGACGAGCAGTGCCGCTAATAACACTCTGTTTTTTACAGATGTTCATTGCCAGCTATTGCCATCTCATTGCAACTGAATGTGTGTATATGTATGTATATATATATATATATATATATATATAAATATATATATATATATACATATACATATATATATATATATTTATGTATATATGTACATATATATTGTATATATATATATATATATATATATATATATATATATATATATATCTGTATACACACACACACACACACACACACACACACACACACACACACACACATATATATATATATATATATTCAACACGGAGAAAAATAAGAATTAGATTATGTAAGAAATCTGAAAAATGAAAACAGGTTCGTACACAATGTTTCTCTCCAAGGCACGCGTTTAACACAGGTTAGAACATGTTACCGTCAAAGGAATCTTGATATAAAAAAGGAGAGGAATTTACATATATTTTTGTCCTTTTTTTACATCAAGATTACGCCTTTTGAAGCAGCAATTTACGCCTTGGTGTTATACACAGTGCGGAATGGAACTGCTTTGCTGCAGTAATTAATATGAAGATTATCTTCAAAGGTATAATCCAGCGATGACTAGGCACGATATCGCAGGACTGGGAAAATTGTAAGAAGAGATAAATAAAAGAAAAAGGGAAGAAATGTCCAGCAAGAAAGCAATAACGGTAATTTCGCACCAGCCTTGTCATTTTCGAAAACAAATGGTGATCTGTTTACCCATGCTGCGAGCCGCCGCGCCTTGCCGTGCAATGTTGAGTGATCAAAGTACGATATTTTGCCAGGCGCTATAAGCGATCAGCTCGCAACTCCAGCGAGGTACGATAATCAACAATAGTGTATGCTAAAAGGCGCGCCTTTCTTGATACTTTTTTCAGAACTTAGCCGTTTTCTCTCCCCTTCTTCTGTCTTATATTTTCTATCGCTTTCTCTCTCTTTCTCTCTCTCTCTCTCTCTCTCTCTCTCTCTCTCTCTCTCTCTCTCTCTCTCTCTCTCCTTTGTCACTTTTCCCTCTCTTTCCCCCGTCTGTCGTTTGATCGATAAGTATCCTCGAATGTGATGCAGCTTAATGGATCAGATTTTACGTAAGGAGATTATGGCTCCGATAGAGTATTTGATCGCATATATTAACGGCGACGAAAAGTAACAACATTTCGCCTTTGCGCTCTCAAGAGCTCTCGGGTTTTAAAAGTCTATCGTTCGGGTGTCTGGCTGGCCTTTGTGTCTGTCCTGTCTGTGTGTACACTGTATATGTGTCTGGATGAGTCATGTATCTTTATGTCTGCCTGTGTCTATATGGCGTTTGAGTCTGTACATAAGGATGTGTCTGGGTATTCTCTGTGTCTGCCTTTGTATACATCAGCGCCTGGGTGGCTTTTGTAGGCCTATGCATGTCTGCGTGGGTAGCTTTTTGTGTTTTTATTTATATTTGTATTTAGTTAGCTCTCCTGTGTCTGTTTGTATGTATGTTTGCTTCTAGGGTGGCTTATATGTGTATCTGTATCTAGGAGGCATTTAGATCTATCTATATATTTGCGTGTGGGTGGCATTTCTATCTCTGTTCCTTGTGTCTGGGTAGCCTTTCTGTCTGTCTGTGTCTAGTCCGTGTCTGAGTGGCCTTTGTGTCCATCTGTCTGTTTCTTTGTGTCTGCATGGCTTTTGTATCTGTCTGTCTGTATGGAAAGGAATGCATTTGTCGAACGTAAAGGCCTTATACACTCGTCTTTATAGTTCATCTTGTTTTCGCTAATCTACTTTCGTTGTTTGTTGATTTTACAAAGGATGTTGCTCGTAATTTCACTTCATCTACGTCTTTATTTCTCTCTGACTTTCTCTCTCTCTTATTTTGCTTTCGAAAACCACAATAGAAATATGATATGGATAGATGGTGAGTCAAAGGGAGAGAGGGAGGGAGGTAGAGAGAGAGAAAGAAAGAGAGACAGAGAGAGAGAGAGAGAGAGAGAGAGAGAGAGAGACAGAAAGAGAGACAGAAAGAGAGATAGAGAGAGAGAGAGAGAGATAGATAGAGAGATAGAGAGAGAGAGAGAGAGAGAGAAACAGGCTTGAAAACAAACACGCAGAAAACCAAAGAAACCAACCAGATAGACAAAAAAAAAAAAAAAAAAAAAAAAAGCCGGAGTCACGAAAGAGAAAAACTTCAAGTGTTGCAAGGCCTAAAGTATGTCTGTCTGCTTGTTGCAAACTCAGACACATGTGTGGGTGATGCGTGTGCAAAGTTGAGGTGCAATCCGGTGTTTGTTGATGTTACTTGTTTACTTTATTTTTAAGTATACTGTGTGTTGTTTTTTTCTTTTTCTTTTTCTTTGTTGTTGACAGTGTTCTTGCTTTGTTGCATTTTTATTTGTTGATGTTGAGAATGTTAACGATGATGATGGTAATAATGATGATAATGAGAATGATATAAATACTATTGACAGAGATAATAATAATGTTAGATATGCAAATGATAATAGGATTGATAAGAAGAATTGCAACGATGATAATGATGATAACATAGAAAAAGTAATGTTCTCAATATTGATGATGATAATACAGATAATGAAAATAAGAAAAACAACGATAATGATAATGAAAATGATGATAAGGATAAAAATGATGATATCAATAATAACTAATAAAATCATGATAAAATATCAAGTGATAAAAATAATGAAAATAGTAATAATAGTGATAATACGGATACCAATGAAATTGCTTATAATGACAAAGATAATAAAAATTATGATGATAGTAACAATAGTGATAATATTGGTGGTGATGATAATAAACACAAAAATAAGGCTAATACAAATAATAACATCAATAAGAAATAGTGATAATGATAGTAATAACAATAACAATGGTATTTAGAAATATAATGTAATGATAATGATAACAATAGGGATAATCAGAAATGAAATGTGATTTATATTATTATAATTGTTATTGTTATCATTAGCATTACCATGATCTATTGTTATCATTATTATTGATGATATTATTATAATTATTATTATCACAATCATCAATATTAGCATCATTATCAGCATCATTACTATTACTATCATCATTATCATTGTTATCATTGATATCATAATTCATCATATCATCATTGCTATTAGCATTATAGCTATTATTATTCTCACTTCTATTATTCGTCTTGTTATTATCATTATCATTATTACGACTTTTATAATTATCGTCGTTCATCAATACGATCATCATTATTATCATTATTGTTATCATTATTATCAACATTATTCCTATCATTACTATTATTATCATTATTATTGCTATTATTATCACCAATATTGATATCATTATTATTATGCTATTTATTGTTATTATCATTATTATTAGGCTATTCATTATTATTATACTTATTATTTTCATCATCATCATCATTATTATTATCATTATTATTATTATTATAATTATTATTATTATTATTATTATTATCATTATTATTTTCCTTATTATTATCATTATTACTATTATTGTTATTATTATATTATTATTAGTAGTAGTATTAGTATTAGTTTTATAATAATGATAATAATAATAATAATAATTATTATTATTATTATTATTATTATTATTATTAATATTATTATCATTATCATTATTACTGTTATTGTTATTATTATTTTTATTATTACTATCATCATCACTATTACCATTATCATTATCATTACTATTATCATTGTTGTTATCATTATTATCATCAATATCATCATTATTATTAACATTATCATAATCCTTATCATTATTTGGATAACTTTTATTGTTATTATTTCTATAATCAATAGTATCATTGCAGTTATTGTTATTATTGTTATCATTATCATTATTGTTACCGTTATTATGCTTATTATCATTATCATAATTATTTTTTTTTTTTTGTTAACATCATCAATATTATCATCATTATCATCACTACCACCTTATCCCTTATTACTATATTTATTGATATTATAACTATTATTACTATCATTATTATTATAATGATAACAGAATTAACAATAAAAAGATTATAATAATCCTGATTATTATCATTAGTATCAGAGAGAGAGAGAGAGAGAGAGAGAGAGAGAGAGAGAGAGAGAGAGAGAGAGAGAGAGAGAGAGAGAGAGAGAGAGAGAGAGAGAGGAGAGAAATACATAGATAACAGAGATTGATAGATAGAGATAGAGAGAGAGAAATAGATATATAGATAGATAAATAGAGAGAGAATGTGAAATCGAGAGACCGAGACAGAGAAATCCTCCTCCATCCCTTGAAAGACAATTTAAGAGGATTTACTTCTCAAGGACGAGTGAATTCCAAACTCGAGGTTGTCCCAAGGATTTGCTTCCCCGTAGGATAAGCTCCTTCTTGGATAACAACCACGAAGGTAAAGGACCTCCATTTGGTCACACACGGGTTTGCTTATACACAGCTTGATGAAGGTGTAGCTTGTTGGGAGTACGTGTGCCTGCAATGGAACAAGCTTTCGTTGATATGTATGTATATTAAAGCAAATGGTTTTATTCAAATGCTTGGATATACACGTAGAAACGTAGATAGATACACTTGCACACAAAGCTCATATATGAAAACGCGTTTGCTTATACAAGCGTACATATACATAAAATACACCCAAAAGAACACATATACATAAGACACACCCAAAAGAACACATATACATAAAACACACCCAAAAGAACACATATACATAAAACACACACAAAAGATTACGTATACACAGACACCAAAACTTATACAAACACAAACATGGCCATGCTATCACACAAACAAATTCACACACGGCAAAATGTGTTATCCCCCGCTTATATAACAGCAGCGGACAACTATTCGTGCGAAATATAGCATAAATATACCAGTGTCAGTATATATTGGAGCCTATAAAGTATGCAGGACATTTGACGTTTATCCGAAACCATTTTTTTTGCCGTTGTGAACGGTAACACCTATGTATGTCAGTCAAATAATTTTGTTTACTTAATAACCAGTGATTCCTGTGTAGGAAAATGAATTTATGTTGTTATTTGAATTTCTAATCACAGCTGATATGCATGATTATGGAGAGAGAGAGAGAGAGAGAGAGAGAGAGAGAGAGAGAGAGAGAGAGAGAGAGAGAGAGAGAGAGAGAGAGAGAGAGAGAGAGAGAGAGAGAGAGAGAGAGAGAGAGAGAGAGCGAGAGAGAAAGGCCGAGAGGAGAGAAAGAGGAGAGAGAGAGGAGAGAAAGAAAGCGAAAAACCGAGAGGAGAAAGAGAGATAGACAAACAGAGAGAGAGGGACAAATTATAAGACAGAAAGAGAAAACACAGAGACATAAAAGTGAAACAGTATGTATGTGCACAGCATTACTCAAGATAACAGCAGCGTTGGTTAGAACTGACGGCATATCTCCGTCATGCGTTCCAAGTCGCTCTTGTGTATTGTGTTTAACAACTTGAGCGACAGAATCGGTGTTATCTCGCGTATCTGTCGCACCTCCAACATCACGGCTATAATCCTGAAGTGTGATATCTCATAATCCTAGAGATGATATTAGTGGAGAAAGTGTGGGTTCGGGATGAAAAGTGAGTCAGTTCGGGTGCCACTCTTTTGGGTGTTGTGTCAGGTTGAACTGCCTAGATCTATATCATATATATCTAGACCTATGTGTGCGTGTATGTGCATACACACACAAACATACACACACGCACACACACACACACACACACACACACACACACACACACACACACACGCACACACACATACACACACACACACACACATTATTTACATATATATGTATGTATATGTATATATATATATATATATATATATATATATATATATATATATATATGTATATATACACACACACATATACATATATATATGTATATACATGAATATATGTATATATATATATATATATATATATATATATATATATATATATATATATATATATATATATATTTATGTGTGTGTATATATATATGTATATATATATATATATATATATATATATATATATATATATATATATATATATATGTATGTATATATATATACATACACACACACACACACACACACACACACACACACACACACACACACACACACACACACACACACACACACACACACACACACACACACACACACACACACACACACACACACACACAAAAACACACAAACACAGACACACACACACACGCACACACACACACA
>BOPN01001842.1:87500-90000 GCA_017312705.2 Penaeus japonicus
GATGAAGTGTATATACATCCCGCTGAGCGGTGAATTAAGGTGTCCAAGAAGGGGAGCTGGTCTACGGCCTCCTATTCCACCTTGAAAAAATGGAAGGAGAGAGAGAATTCAGCTTATCTAGGAAATCCGGGAAGAGAGCAGGGTCATAAGGCCAGAGGGCAAAGACGTCGTCGACATATCTCAGCCATATTGCAAGACGAAGGTTGATGGAAGAAAGAAGCTCTGCCTCGAAGGACTCCATGAACAGGTTGGCCAGGACAGGAGAAAGGGGAGAGCCCATGGCAACACCGAAGGTCTGAGAGTAGAAACGTCCTTCGAAAGAGGAGTTGGAATCCACACACAGACGGATTAGCTGGAGAAAGACGTCAGTAGGCAGAGGAAGGCGGGGTCCTCGGGAAGAAGATTCCTCTGCAGGAAGGCAAGGACATCGTCGTGAATAGGGATTCGACGTCCAGACTCATCATGTATATATATATATATATATATATATATATATATATATATATATATATATATATATATATGTTTATATATATATATATATATATATATATATATATATATATATATATATATATATATATATATATGTCTCTCTCTCTCTCTCTCTCTCTCTCTCTCTCTCTCTTTCTCTGTATATATATATATATATATATATATATATATATATATATATATATATATATATATGTGTGTGTGTGTGTGTGTGTGTGTGTGTGTGTGTGTGTGTGTGTGTGTGTGTGTGTATGTATATGTATATATATATATATATATATATATATATATATATATATATATATATATATATATATATATATATATAAATATATATATATATATATATATATATATATGTATATATATATATATATATATATGTATATATATATATATATATATATATATATATATATATATATATATATATATATATACATATATATATATATATATATATATATATATATATATATATATATATATATATATATATACATATACCTTCATCCTCTCTCTCTCTCTCTCTTTCTCATCCTCTCTCTCTGTCCCTCTCTACCTCTCTCCCTAACTTTCCTGTCTGTATCCAACTGTTTCTTCTCTCTATTCTTATAAACCCCTGGTAAAGATAGGATTGATCAGTGTATCAGAAAATGTAGTTTTCCCCGCTGTAAACATGTTTGTAATCCTTATCTAATATTAATGGTTGATGCTATATAGAAGAAAAACTGAAATGTGAACACGTGTATTTTTTTAATATCATGTTTTGATTCGTAAGTAGCTGCTTCGTTAGATGGAAAAATTATTTTGAATTCTTCTTTGCCTTGGATAACTAGCAAAGTTTAGATATCTATTCTCCATTAAAACTCAGATCTCATCTACATTACTTTGAAAGTAAGAAAAGAAAAGAAAAGTATTTATAGTCTATAATAATGTAAAATGATGTTGTGCAACAGAATATAGTATGTTGCAATATAACATGGAATAACGTAACAACATGATATATAAACCCTTGAGTGGAAATCCATTACTCTCACTGGCCGGACTTATTTTGAATTTGTGTTCACACTACACATTCATTCTCTCGTAATATATTTCTATAAAGCAAGCAAGAGTCTGTGCCATGATACGAATTTCCACGGTATACGAATATTCATGTTCTTATACCACTGCCTCCTTTGGGTCTGAATTATTAAACTTCTCTTGTACCTTAGGGTATACGTGTGTCACCCAATCAGAGACGGTTCTTGTTACGTTGAGGACGAATAACCAATTAGAATGAGTGTAACAAAAAGAGGCTATAGGTGAAATTACTCGCACTAGTAGAATTTGGTCTCATTTGTTTGTTGTTGAGAATTAGGATTAAATATTTGAACCAAATACGATTTTTTTATCTCTTTGTTCAGAATATGTAAAAAAGATATACTTAATAAAAATAAACCTACCATGATATGTATTAAAAGTAAGTCTGTTTAAGGATGAATGTTAGCAAACTAACACTTACACGATAACGGAGATAAGTAGCCATCAAAAAATTACAGAATTTGATAAAAACCGGGTTGCGACTTCTAGTACGAATGAAACTAAAACCTTCCTCCGTCATCAAAACTGGAACCCTTGGAAGGAAACCTAAAGCACAACACGCTATTCACATCCCTGACAAAATCGCCCTTACAGCACCTGGGGAAGGTAGGTGATAGTGAAGCTACGTGTCGGACCAACAATTAACCATCCCGACAACGGCGGTGTGGCATAGCACCATCTTGGCCCGAGGGAGAGCACGTTCTCGCTGAAGGAGGAGAAGATACACGAGGGGCGGTCGGAGTAAACTAGCTCACCTATCAAGAGTATGAAGCACAATGCGATGCTTGGGGAGTAGGAGGGACGGTATATGAGGTGTGGAAGGAGAGAGAGAGAGAGAGAGAGAGAGAGAGAGAGAGAGAGAGAGAGAGAGAGAGAGCGAGAGAGAGAGAGAGAGGGGGGGGGAGAGGGGAGGATGAGA
>BOPN01001842.1:140000-142500 GCA_017312705.2 Penaeus japonicus
TACATACATATATATATATATATATATATATATATATATATATATATAATAATATATATATATATATATATATATATATATATATATATATATATATATATATATGTTGATACCAATGTATGTATAGATAAGCATACTGACACATTCACATCTAGAATAAAGTGTTTAGAAGCTCGTATATATGTGCAATAAACATCAAAGGTTCACTCACCCCTACAAATTCTTCGCTTCTTTGCACTTATATATAGCAATGTGCAACAACCTCGCGACATACATCGGCATTGTGACATATATTTGATATCCCACGAATATTCCACCCAGAGATAAATATATAGTTCTTATATATTACACAATTCATGATATAAAAACTGCATTATCATTATGTATATTCTAATTTAATTTTCTCACAGTTATATTTATGTTAATGAACATAATGATGATAATGATCAATAGTGATGATGATATTGGTAGTAATGATGATACGAATAATGAGGATAATAGACAATAGCCAATAATAATATCAGTTGTTGTAATGGTTACAATAATAAAAATGACAATAACAGTGAAAATGATCATCACTCCTATTATCTTTATTATCATTATTCATATATTTATGATTATCAATTTTCTACATTATCATTAGTGATAGTATCACTATCATTAAGATAACTATTATCATAATTATTATCATTATTTTAACTAGCATTGATATTAGTAATGTTGTTATCCTTGTTATCATCAATATTATCGTTATCTTTAGTATTATCATTATCATTAATATAATTATCATCATTAATATTATCATTATTATAATCATTATCATTATTATTTTCATTATCTTTATAGTCAATATCATTATCATGAACCTGATTATGATCTTTACCATCTTTATCATTATTCATATTATCATAATTTTCATACCCGTTATCATTAATAATGTTTATCAGTTGATATGATCATGACTTCTTCAACTCCCCTCTCACTAACGCACTATAATACCTTTAAAATAAATAACAAAAGAGAGCCAGCCAATAGCAACAGTGTTATACCGTGTTATAACCTCCTCCAGAACAAAAACAAACGTGGTTCAGTATAGATTATACGCTTATGATTATTCAGGTGATTGTCTGTCCCACTTCTATAAGGATAATTCGAGAATCTGGAGCGTCTATTAGGGTCCTTCTTATCTTGATTACCTCCATGGGTACGGCGTTGACATTTGCAATATGCAACAGGTGAGAGCGAGAGTAATGAGATGTGTATGAATACTGATTGTAAGAGGGATGAAAAATTGTTTAATGATGGTAATGAGGTCGTTAGGTATACAGGGAATTTAGGAAATATGACGAGAGAAAAAAATGGGTTATGACTGTTATATTGTGCTGCTAAATATATTTCTGTCTATCCTGATATCGATGTGTTTGTTTGTGTGTGTGTGTGTGTGTGTGCGTGTGTGTGGAGAGAGAGAGAGAGAGGAGGGGAGAGAGAGAGAGAGAGAGAGAGAGAGAGAGAGAGAGAGAGAGAGAGATGAATTTTACATGCATAGAGTATGTACCTTGCATATAAACACGTTTCAAAAGTCATTTTTTACTCAATATATTCCCATTACGAATATATATTTCATGTAGAAGCTATGACACAGCAAATTAAGGTGATGATATGGAGTTTATGATGACGGAACATTTGATAAAAACTTTTGATATGATTGTGATTATGATGATTGTGATGTGTGTGATGCTGATGACTTTGAATGCTTTTCTAATGAGAATTTGCATTGAAAAAGAGATATTGATGATGACAGTGATTTTAATAGTGAACAAAGTATGATAATGGTGATTGAAGCTGTGATTAATTAACGTGATAATTACAAAACATCATTCATGATGAAATAACGAAAAGTGATGTGAGGGAAAGGTTGATAATCGCTGGGATGAAGACATCAGAAATCTATCAGCGATCTGATTCATTGAATTGAATGATGTTGAAAGGTATCTGAGAGAAATTCATGACAGGAGCAATGTTTAAAAACCCCTCATCATGACGATGCATGATGGAATGTCATGTGATTGTACTATGCGTTTATACGATAGCACTGCAGGAAAGATAAAGGTGTTAATAAGAGCATGTTGTAATGGATACCTTGTGTGTGAATGTATGTATAACAATATTTGCATATGCGTTTATGTATATAAATATGTTTGTGTGTGTGTGAGTGTGTGTGTGTGTATGTGTGTGTGTGTGTGTGTGTGTGTGTGTGTGTGCGTGTGTGCTTGTGTGTGTGTGCGTATGTGTGTGCGTGTGTTTGTATATGTCTGTGTGTTTGTGTATGGTTGTATATGTGTGTGTGTGTGGGCATAAGCGTGTGTGTATGTATGTGTTTTTTTGCATTATGCTAGACGACTTGCATTATGTATTCCTTAAATCATTTCATATCTACGGCTTCAGATGAACCATATAAAACAAAACATATATTCATTTAGATCTCAAAATACAAAACATT
>BOPN01001842.1:147500-150000 GCA_017312705.2 Penaeus japonicus
TATATTGTTGTGAAATTCCTGTGCGTAGGTGTGATTCCGCAGGACTTCCCTCCTCTTTCCTTTCCTTTCCTTTCGCCTCGGTGCAAATGCACTAACTGTTTAGTATTGTCCCTTGCTTCGACTTGTCAACACGTGCCGATATCTCACAAACCCCCCCCCCCCCCCGTAGGACGTAGTCGATGTTTTTACTTTCCTTTTCTTTCTCTATATATATTTCCATCATTCGGGCAATGTTTATTGGGGGAATTTTATTCTCTGTTACTCTCCAAAATATTTGTTTTGAAAGTGAACCTTTGAAAGATTTTTCATGCTCGATTACGATCATCGAAGTGGAACCGATTTTGTCTTTATGTAAATTCTTAATAGCTTTCACTTTCATTCCGAATCAGTACAGGCGATCAGTGTTGCCAGATTCTTATTTATCAATTATCTATTTGCATCTGTTATTTTATACCTTTTAATCGACATGTGCTATTGCTTTTCGTATTTTATCTGTATCCGGCAACTTCGGACGATGTATTTTGGGGAAATCTTATTGCTGTTATCCTCCAAAATATTTGTTTTGAAAGTGAACCTTTGAAAGATTTTCATGTTTGATTACGATTATCGAAGGGGATCCGATATCATATTTAAACCGAGTGATTTCCTAATAGTTTTCACTTTCATTCTAAATCAGTACTGGTGATCAGTGTTGTCAGATTCTTATTTATCAATTTATCTATTTGCATCTTGTTAAAGTACTCCTATTATTTTATACTTTAATTTTCTTACCGACAAGTGCTTTTTCTGTATCTTGCAAACCTGCATCTACAGAACTTCCATTTTTTACTTAGTTTCGATTCCTCTTATTTATGCTCTCCTC
This sequence comes from Penaeus japonicus, assembly GCA_017312705.2. NCBI lineage: Eukaryota > Metazoa > Arthropoda > Malacostraca > Decapoda > Penaeidae > Penaeus > Penaeus japonicus. The sequence continues at coordinate 148,363 of BOPN01001842.1, forward strand.
TTGGCAGTTGCAAAGTGCTATGTTGCTTAAGGAAGCCGTGCAAGATACGTGCATATTATCCAGGTACCGTGCAAGACGTAGGCATATTATTCAGGAGTCGTGCAAAACGAGCGCATATCATTCAGAAGCATGTTGTTCAGGGAGCCATGCGAGACGCATGTCGCATACTAAGCCGTGCAAGGCGCACACAAGTTCTTTCTTCTCCTCCTCCTACAGTCGAGAGTCCCTCATGTCCCCTCCTTATGGAGTCGAGAGTCCCTCATGTCTCCTCCTCCTGCAGTCGAGAGTCCCTCATGTCCCCTCCTTATGGAGTCGAGAGTCCCTCATGTCTCCTCCTCCTGCAGTCGAGAGTCCCTCATGTCCCCTCCTTATGGAGTCGAGAGTCCCTCATGTCTCCTCCTCCTGCAGTCGAGAGTCCCTCATGTCCCCTCCTTATGGAGTCGAGAGTCCCTCATGTCTCCTCCTCCTGCAGTCGAGAGTCCCTCATGTCCCCTCCTTATGGAGTCGAGAGTCCCTCATGTCTCCTCCTCCTGCAGTCGAGAGTCCCTCATGTCCCCTCCTTATGGAGTCGAGAGTCCCTCATGTCCCCTCCTCCTGCAGTCGAGAGTCCCTCATGTCCCCTCCTCCTGCAGTCGAGAGTCCCTCATGTCCCCTCCTCCTGCAGTCGAGAGTCCCTCATGTCCCCTCCTCCTCCAGTCGAGAGTCCCTCATGTCCCCTCCTCCTCCAGTCGAGAGTCCCTCATGTCCCCTCCTCCTGCAGTCGAGAGTCCCTCATGTCCCCTCCTCCTCCAGTCGAGAGTCCCTCATGTCCCCTCCTCCTGCAGTCGAGAGTCCCTCATGTCCCCTCCTCCTCCAGTCGAGAGTCCCTCATGTCCCCTCCTCCTCCAGTCGAGAGTCCCTCATGTCCCCTCCTCCTGCAGTCGAGAGTCCCTCATGTCCCCTCCTCCTGCAGTCGAGAGTCCCTCATGTCCCCTCCTCCTGCAGTCGAGAGTCCCTCATGTCCCCTCCTCCTGCAGTCGAGAGTCCCTCATGTCCCCTCCTCCTCCAGTCGAGAGTCCCTCATGTCCCCTCCTCCTGCAGTCGAGAGTCCCTCATGTCCCCTCCTCCTGCAGTCGAGAGTCCCTCATGTCCCCTCCTCCTCCAGTCGAGAGTCCCTCATGTCCCCTCCTCCTCCAGTCGAGAGTCCCTCATGTCCCCTCCTCCTGCAGTCGAGAGTCCCTCATGTCCCCTCCTCCTGCAGTCGAGAGTCCCTCATGTCCCCTCCTCCTGCAGTCGAGAGTCCCTCATGTCCCCTCCTCCTGCAGTCGAGGAGTCCTCATGCCCTCCTCCTCCAGTCGAGAGTCCCTCATGTCCCCTCCTCCTGCAGTCGAGAGTCCCTCATGTCTCCTCCTCCTGCAGTCGAGAGTCCCTCATGTCTCCTCCTCCTGCAGTCGAGAGTCCCTCATGTCCCCTCCTCCTGCAGTCGAGAGTCCCTCATGTCCCCTCCTCCTGCAGTCGAGAGTCCCTCCTTGTCCCCTCCTCCTGCAGTCGAGAGTCCCTCATGTCCCCTCCTCCTGCAGTCGAGAGTCCCTCATGTCCCCTCCTCCTGCAGTCGAGAGTCCCTCATGTCCCCTCCCCCTGCAGTGAAGTCCCTCATGT
>BOPN01001842.1:160000-165000 GCA_017312705.2 Penaeus japonicus
GAGAGAGAGAGAGCGAGAGTGAGAGAGAGAGAGAGAGAGAGAGAGAGAGAGACGGATTGAGAGAATTAGAAATAAATTGATAGATACTTGTCTGTGCGTAGTATACATACACAAACAGACATACTCTCACACTTTCCTGCCTTTCCCTCTTTCCCTCTCAATATCTTTCTCTCTCCTCTTCTTATTCTTCTCTCCCCTCTGCTAATGCTCGTATACTTGATCCCCTTTATTCTTTCCCTCCCCTCTCTCTTTCACATTATCTGTCCATCTCGCTCTTCCATCTTCGCTTATTCTTGATCCTTCTTCATCTTTCTGAACACTTTCCAATGTTTTCTTAAGCTCATTCATTCTTAAACTGCCTTTCTCTTGTTTTCTTTTTTTTCTATTGCTTTTTCCACTCCACTTGGTATTGCTTTTCCGGCTCTTTATTCGTGTGTTGCTGTTATTCGATATTTTTATTTTTATCTGTTTGATTTCTGTGTTCTCTTTACATTTTTTTTTTTTTTTTTTTTTTTTTTTTGTGGAAATGCTGTATCCTCTGTCGTTTTTTATATGCATATATCGGTATAACAATACAAGCATAAACATAGTCATACACTCACAAAGAGAAAAAGGGAAAGGGAGTTAAAGAGATTTATATCATATTTATTTCTGTTTGTGTTTCCGTTTTTTGCATTTTTTGTATGAAGTACATCTGTACATAGAAATACATATTCATTCATACACACATAAAGAAAGGAGTGAGAGAGAGAGAGAGAGAGAGAGAGAGAGAGAGAGAGAGAGAGAGATAAAGAGAGAGAGAGAGAGAGAGAGAGAGAGAGAGAGAAGGAGAGAGAGAGAGAGAGAGAGAGAGAGAGAGAGAGAGAGAGAGAGAGAGAGAGAGAGAGAGAGAGGGGGGGGGCGGGAGAGAGAGAGAGAGAGAGAGAGAGAGAGAGAGAGAGAGAGAGAGAGAGAGAGAGAGAGAGAGAGAGAGAGAGAGAGAGAGAGAGAGAGAGAGAGAGAGAGAGAGAGAGAGAGAGAGAGAGAGAGAGAGAGAGAGAGAGAGGGGGGGAGAGAGAAATAGAGAGAGAGAGAGAGAGAGAGAGAGAGAGAGAGAGAGAGAGAGAGAGAGAGAGGAGAGAGAGAGAGAGAGAGAGAGAGAGAGAGAGAGAGAGAGAGAGAGAGAGAGAGAGAGAGAGACAGACAGACAGACAGACAGACAGAGAGAGACAGAGAGAGAGTGAGGGGGAGAGATCCTATCTATATATAATTACTAAAATCCATCATTCGTTCCTACCAAATGCACTTTTTCTATATCCTTCCCCATCATCCAAACATATAACCTACTCCCTTTTATTTGTTAATCCACTTTAATCCTCCCATCACCTACCCCACCTCCCTACCCCCTAACCCCTTCCCCTATTCACTACCATCTACACTAACCTCCCTTCCCCCCTTTTCCCTTTCCGCCTTCCCCCTCCCCCTTCCCCTGCCATTCCCTTCCCCACCTACAGTACCCTCTACACCCACCTCTCTCCCTTCCTCTCCCTCTTCCCTTTCCCATTCCCCCCCCGCCCTTCCCTGCTTCCCCTGCCCTCCTCCCCTTCCATCCCCCCCCCCATCCTCCCCTCCACCCCTAGCCCCACTCCCTAAATCCTCATCCAACGCTTGATAAACAGAATGCCAGATCAGGGATTAAAGGCAAGCCAATTAGAAGGGTGTCTGGCACTGTGCCTGCTTTAGCGCACAAACGCCCTCAATACAAAAGCAAAAGGCGATGAGGGAGGGAGAGGGAAAGAGGAGGAGGAGGAGGAGGAGGAGGAGGAGGAGGAGAGGGGTGGAAAAAGAAGATATGGGGGGTGGAAGGGAAGGGAGAAAAGAGAGGGAGAGCAAAGGGGGTGGGGGGTGTAAGGGAGGAAGAGCAAAGGGAAGGAAGGGAGGGAAGTTGAGGGGTAGGGAAAGCGAAGGGAAGGGAGGAAGGGAGGGTGGGATAAAGGAAGATAAGGGAGGAATAAGCAGGAGGGAAGAGAGGAGGGAGAAGGAGAGGGGAATGTAGTGAGGAAAAAGATGGAGGAAAAGGGGAAGGAGAGAGGGTAGGGGGGAGAAAGGAAGGAAAAAAAGGTGAGCAAGGAGGGAGACGAAGGGATGGGGAGAGAGGAGGGGAAAGAGGGGGGAAAAAGGAGGTTTTTTTATCATTCATTGCGATGATTATTCAATGTTGATCAACTCTCGTGTAACAGAGCGTTGATTGATTGCACGTGTAATCGCGGGATCAAACGCCGTTGAACTATTGATGGTTCATATACTATCATATTCTTTTATATGAAAGTATATAAACAAGAGGATTATTTAGTCACGCCCACTCGACAAACGATCCCTGTGGCCAGAGCGACTACGGTACGCTCATGGGAACGGAGATAATCTGCACCTAATGGAAGTCAGAGGGAGACGCTGTTTAATCCATCACCGGTGGTAATCACGATGTTTTTCTTGAATGAAATTATTACTTTTCTTTCGCTCTTTTCCTCTTTATTGGTGATTTATCTCCTTCTGCTTCTCTCCAACGGACTATTCTTCTTCTTTTTCTATTAGTATTTTTTCTTCTTCTTGTTCTTCCTCTTTCTTTTCCTCCTACTTTCTTTCCCATATCCTTATCACTCTCCCTCCTTTCCCTTCTCTCGCTTCTGGGATTTTCCCTCTCGTTATCATCTGTGTCTTTCCTTCCCTCCTTCCTTTATCCTCTACTACTCCCACTTTTTGCCGCCCCCCCCCCCCTCCTCTTGTCGCCTCCATCTTTACCTCCCCCCCTTACCACTTCCTCCCCCCTCCCTACTTTCTTCCTTCCCTCACATCCAACTTACTCCCCTACTTCCTTTCCTTCCCGCTTCCCCTCTCAATCCCTACACCTCTACTACGACCCCTATCTCCCCTCTCCCTTCCCCTCATCCCCCTCACTTATGACCTCTGTGACCTTTTCTCTCCCCCGTCTCCCCTCCTCTCTCCCAACCCCTTCCCCCCTTTCAAGTTGCTCATCTATCCCTGTCCCTCCCTTCCCCCTCTCATCCGCCTATTTCCTTTCCTCGCTTCTTCCCCTTTCATCCCTTTCCCATCCCCCCCCCCCTTTCCCCTCATTCCCTCATCCTTTACCCATCCCCTCAGCCCTCCACCCCCGTGCCCCCTGCCCCTATCCTCCTCTTACCTCCCTTTCCCTCAACCCCTCCCCCTTTCCCCTTCCTCTGATGATACGAACCCCCTCATCCTTTCTCTTTTCCCCTCAACCCCTCACCCTCTCCCCTACCTACCCCATTACACTCCCCCAAACACCCCCCAACACCCCCCTCCCACCTCCCCCCTCCCTTTCCTCCCCCCCTACCTACCCCCCTACCCCTCTCCCTGCCTCACTTCCCATACCTTCCCTCGAACCACCTCCCCCAACCCCCCCTCCACCCCCCAAACACCCCCAACACCCCCCCCCCACCTCCCCCTCCCCCGATCCTCTCTCCCTCCGCCATCGAGGACGCTTCATCAACCATGCATCAATTTCCGCAACAATACTGGCACGTATTGCAAAATCTCGCTCGTTCGCCGCCGCCGTCTGTCTGCTTGTTGTGTGCTTGCAACTTTCCTTTGTATCCACTTTCTGTTTGTTTGTTCTTTGGCTTTGTCTCTTTCTCCTGTTCGTTTTGAGTGTGGGCTTGTGTCTTTGATTTCTTGTTCTCTTTATTTTTTCTCTCTCTCATTTTTTTTTCTCTGTCTATTTGTCAGTCTGTCTGTTTGTCTGTCTGTCTTCTTTCGCTATCTCTTACTCTCTCTCTTTCTGATTCTCTTTCTCTCTCTTACTTTTTTTTCTCCTTTCTATCCAATTCTCTTTATCTGTTTTTCTTCCTCTCTCCTGTTTATTCCGTTCTAAGTTTACATTTTTTCCCCTTTTGTTTGAATTTGTTTTGTTTTGACCGCTTGATGTTAGTTCTTCTCTTACTGTTGTATACGTTTATTTGATTTTCTTTGTCTTTTCCCCTCGTTCTCTTCCTTTCCCCTTTTCAATCTCTCTTTATCTCTCTCTCTCTCTCTCTCTCTCTCTCTCTCTCTCTCTCACTCTCTCTCTTATTCTCTTTATTCTCATTCCCCCCTTTTACCCTGTCTCTTCCATCCCCTTTTTCTTCTCTTATCCGTATAACCTTTTTGTTTCACCTTCCTATGGACTCTACTGTACGTCCTCCATCCTTTTTTCAGTCTCTTTCTCCCTCATCTATCCCTCACCTCTGCTTTCCCTCTTCTTCGTTCTCTTTCTAACCCCTTCTTGTATCAATTCCCTTTTCTCTCCCTGCATCTCTTCCTTTTCACTACTCCCCTCTGTCTTCCCTCTCCTCTCTCCCCTTTCTCTCTTCAATATCCCCTCTCCTCTCCCTTTTCCCTCTCTAAATATCCCTCTCTCTCCCCTACCTCCTCCCTCTCCTCCCCTTCTGTTTTCTCTTCCCTCACACCGTTCCCCCTCTCCCCTTCCTTACCTCTTCCTCTTTCCCCTCTTTCTCCCTCCTAGCCTTACAGTACGTTCAAATGTTCAACAGCGTGAATGAAAGTTGTACATTGCGTTTCAGGGAGTGAAGAAACGGGGTGTGAACACAAGCCGGGTAAAAATAGCATGGACTGCGAGAAGATATATTGTGTTTCTTTGATACTGAGGAGAAGTGGGGGAAGGGTGGGGGAGGGGCGGGGGAGGGGCGGGGAGGTGGTGGAGCGGGGGTGGGGGTGGGGGTGGGGGTGGGGGTGCAGACGGAGGGAGCGGCGGGAGGGAGGGAAAGGGGAGGGGGGAGTGATGGAGAAGGAAGGAGGGGGATATGGAGATATAGGGAGGGGCAGGGGGAAGGAGGGGGAGGGAGGAAAAAGAAAGTTGTAAAGATTTGGGGTTTGTAAATGTTTGACGCTGGGAAAGGAACAAAGCGATAGAAATTCGTAAACAGGGGAATTAATAAAATACAGCTGTTAATACTGATGATAATGATAATCATTATTATTATATC
>BOPN01001842.1:187500-190000 GCA_017312705.2 Penaeus japonicus
TAAACAAACAAACAAACAAAAAAAAGCAAAATAGCATTGACACTCATCCAAAGCCACTAAAACCCTACTTCCCAGCCACTTAAAACCTGCAAATTCCATTAAACTCAAACCCCAACCCCTTTTGGCCGGACCACCTGGGAGGATTAGATTCCAAAAAGGCGTTCATCAGCAGTCAAAATATTTACAGATGTTCACGCCGTGTGTTCGAGGCCGTCACTTAACACCAGCCACTACGTCCGGAGGTCGGGGAGGAATCTCTGGGGGAGGTCCTTTTTTGTGTGTGTGCATGCGCTCCGTCGTGTATACATGTGCCTGCATATTTACGCTATGCGGTGTAACTTTGGGTCTGGTTATGAGCTGCGTGTTTGATTCTTTGGCTGTGGGCTTCTCTCTCTCTCTCTCTCTCTCTCTCTCTCTCTCTCTCTCTCTCTCTCTCTCTCTTTCTCTCTCTCTCTCTCTCTCTCTCTTTCTCTCTCTCTCTCTCTCTCTCTCTCTCTCTCTCTCTCTCTCTCTCTCTCTCTCTCTCTCTCTCTCTCTCTCTCTCTCTCTTTCTCTTTCTCTCTCTTTCTGCATTTGTGTGTGTGTGTGTGTGTGTGTGTGTTTATATGTGTGTGTGGTGGGCGTATATATGTGTATATGAATGTGTGTTATCTACCTGTCTGTCCAGCCTGTTCGTTTGCATGAGTGTCTGTGCACATGTAGGTAATGAGTGGCATCTGTGCGTAAACCGGGAAAGAAAGTTTTGTAATAAGATTAGTAAAACTTCAAACGACCGGGCTGACTTACATATGGGGAAAGAAATATATGAAGAAAACTTTGTCATATTGGAACTATGAATCCGGAAGATATATTAACATCACATATACATCTCTAGCTGAAGACTGCGTGACCAAATCAAAGATAGAGAACACATTCCTAGCGCTTCTTCATTGCATGGATGTAATGCAACAAAAGATCCCCCCCCCCCACGATGATAATGATAATAGTATTAATGACAATAAATATTAATGGTAATAAGAATGTTGATGATAATGATAATGATAATAAGAATGTTGATGATTATGATAATGATGATGATAATAAGAATGTTGATGATTATGATAATGATAATGATAGTAATGATAATGATAATAATGATACTAATGATGACGATGATGATAAAGATAATGATAATAGTAATAATAGCGATAATGATAATGATAACAACAACAACAATAATAACAGTAAATAAATAAAACAAATAGGTCAACGAAAACAACAACAACAAACAACAAAACCATCACCACTAACAACAAAAGAAAAAAAAGAAGAAGAAGAAGAAAAAAAAGATCACCACCACCACCATAACAACAGGCACAGTGCCCATGAAAAGACCCACAGAGACCAACCCATCCCCCTCCCCCTCCCCCCTCATCCCCCTCAACCCCCTCAACCCCCACCCCCACCCCCCTACCCTTCTCATGGCTATCACGAGTCTTCCTTCCCCTCAAACAGACCCCTGACTCGGTCTCTTTGAGTCAAGGAACAGAGACCCGAAGAGGAGGACTCGAAGGCTCCTGTTTATGATGATATGTTTTGTTTTGCTTCTTCTGCCTCTTGATAAGGCCTTGGTATCTCACGCCGGAGGAGGAGATCTGTTTCTTAAGATGCTGGGTTTGTTGCTTTGGTGCGATCTGTTTGTTTGTTTGTTTGTTTGTTTTTTTTCTTGTGTTGTTGATTTTTTTTGTGTGTGTCTGTGTGCTGTTTCTCTCTTCGATTTGGCCTTTTTTTTTTGTTGTTGTTGTTGCTTTACTTCCTCTTCTTCTTTCTTTTGATATATAATGCAGGGGTTTCTTCTCTTCGATTTTTCTTCTTCATCTATGCCTCATCGTGTGTTCTTTCTTTCCTTTTCTTTGTTTTCGTTCTCTTTTTTTATGCATCATCTTGTCTCACATTTTCCTTCAGTATTGTCATTTACTTTCTTTTTTCAGTGTATTATTTGGTGTTCTTTCTTTCATATTCCCCATTTTTATCTGTCTTTACTCCTTATTTTCAATGTTAATTCATTTCTATTCACAGTATATCTCTGTTGTGTCTTTCTTTCCATTATTGTTTTTGTTTCAACCATTTCTTAAATTCTGTTAATATTTTTTTCTTCTAATCCTTCATTTTTTCTTTCTCCTATCATCTTCTCCAATTTTCTCCTCCTTTTCCCGCTCTCTCATGTCTAGTAATTGCAATTACGTCTTGCAGTTTTCCAAATAAGGGCAATTTATACTGCATTTGTTTAATCCATAATGAACACTAAACTCGCTTTATCTTAGAAGATAACCTTCTATTACATGTCTCTTTTAATGTGTACGACTATTTATTAATTCGTCTGTTCATATTTCTGTCCATTTGTTTGTCTGTGTGTAAGTATGTCTGTTTATTCATCTATCTATCTCTCCGCCTGTCTATCTACCTATTTCTCTTTCTCTTTCTTTCTTTCTGTCTATATATTCACCTAGTTATTCACCTA
>BOPN01001842.1:202500-205000 GCA_017312705.2 Penaeus japonicus
TGTAAATTGCCTTTGTCTGTCGAATCCCTTCCCGGCTGATAACATGTTATCTTGAGTAATGAATTACGCCATATCGCAAGATAATATTATTTATCAAAGCAATGGCAAGCAGCATATCCAGTATGATATTAGATATTTTTTTCTTCACTCATAGTGTTTATCTTGACATCTTTCGCTATCCCCGATTTAATTACGATAATGCCATGTCTTCTGTTTTAAAGTTGGGAAAATTATACGAGTGAGAGTGACGCTATTAGCAATGATAGGGATGATAGCACCGCAAAAGTGATCCTATTAGCAATATGTACCACAGCAACGACCAAAGGATAACCACAAATAATGACAGTAAAAAAGATATAATGATAGATTTCATAATGTTGTCAACCCGATATCAATAAAATGGATGTCGATACTACAAACGCCAACAACCATAAATAACCCAGGTGATTTGCCTATTTGGGGGTTGGGGGGTGGAGGGGGGGGGATAATCACACTGATATCAATCATACTGACAGAATCAATCTGGATTTCAAGTTTTGCAATGACTATTCAATACTTCCGAAAACCTTGCTTTACCGAGAAGAAAAAAGTTCCAACGCCATACAAACACGAGAAGAAAGTTGCATAGCAGTTGTTTTCATAAATTATGACGTCATTAAGAGAGCAGTATTATTCTTTCTATTGTTCGTTTTTTTTTCTTTCTTTCTTTCTTTTCTTTTCTTTTCTTGTTGTTATTTCAGTCGAGTTATTGATGTATCTTTTTTTTTATACTGGAGTCACGCTATTGTCACACTTACGCAAGTATAAAGGGATACGCTCATGACAATCGTGCATGTTTTTGTGATTGATTCTACATATATGTACAAGATCTCTTAACATTTTGCTCAATATATTGACAAAAGACAAAAGGATGTGATGTTCTAGTTTTGTTGAAAAGAGAAAAACTGAATTATGTGTCGTTATTTCATGGAAAAAAATGAATCTTATCATTGAAAAGGGTAGGTATTTTTATTTTTATTTATATTTTACACGTCTCTGGTAAAAAAAGGTAAATATGATTGTTTTCAACCTCACGCCATCTATACATTTTGGAACAAATCACGGAAATCTGTTTTCTGACATCGATAATCGACTAGGAAGCACTAACTCAAATATTTATGCCTACAGTATACATCTTTCCTCTCTCACTAGCTTTTTTTTTCTTAGTAGATATTTGAGAGAATATTAATTCACTTCGAGAGGCAGCTGTTTATATTGACTGATCGGCTAGCAAAGGAACCATTAAAGTGAACTCTAGCAAAAGGGGAAATTTTTATAAGATGGTTTACTAAGGACGTGTTTATTTCGGTCTCTTTTTTGTCTTCTTTTATTCATCTGTTTATCTATCTATCTGTTTATACTTTCCATAATCTGAAAGCGTTCTTGAATTAAGTAAAGCGTGAGGAAGTGACTGGAATTTTCTTTAAGAGGAAACAAAAGAAATACCTGTATGTGTGTGTGTGTGTGTTTGTGTGTGTGTGTGTGTGTGTGTGTGTGTGTGTGTGTGTGTTTGTATGTGTGTGACTGTAATATGACTCACAGTACTCATCACTTTGAATCCCATTCTGTACCTTTGTCAGTTTATTTGAGAGACGAACTTTTACTGTTGTCTTTTGAATTACATGGACTCTCATTTTCCGTGCAGGAACCCGAGAGTGATTAGGCGTGATCATTTCTTCTTTCTTTCTTCTGTTTTTTACCCTAATTTCTTTTTTTTCTATCTCCTCTCTTCTCTTATTTCGGGCTTGGCTTGTGGTGTCTTGTCTTGGTCTCTTTCTCTCTTTCTCCCTCTCTCTCTCTCTCTTTCTCTTTCTCTCTCTCTCTCTCTCTCTCTCTCTCTCTCTCTCTCTCTCTCTCTCTCTCTCTCTCTCTCTCTCTCTCTCTCTCTCTATCTATCTATCTATCTTTCTATTTCACCTCCTATCTCCCCCTCCCCTTTTCCCCCATCAAAATACCCTTTAATTTCTATGAAACTTATCCAACTAGTGTAAGTTACACTGAAGCACGAGAAAGTCTCTCTCTCACATGAATAAGTAGAAATAAAATGAGGTTTAAACACGATAGTATTGAGAACATTTACTTTAAAAAAAAAAAAAAAAAAAAAAAAAAAAAAAAAAAAAAGTTACAACTACGTCTTAGAATTCGTGTCCCCTCCATTGTTAACTTCAATTGCGGGTTTTCACGGCTGTGCTAATTGATCTCGCTCCTCCCCTTCTCACCTCTTCTTTTCTCTATCTCTTTTGCCTCCCACCTTCTTTATTATTCCCTTCTTCCTCCCTTAACTTTCCCTCCCCTCCCCCATTCGCTTATCGCAATCTCCTCCCCCTTTCCCCTACCCTTATCCCTTCCTCTATTCCATTTTCCCCTTCCTTTCTCTCGACACCCTCCTCCCTCCTCTCTCGATCCCCTTACCCCTCATCCCCATTATCCCCTTCTTCCCTCCCCCCTCCCCCCCACCCTT
>BOPN01001843.1:55000-57500 GCA_017312705.2 Penaeus japonicus
TGCGTACTGTGCCATAACAAAACCCTTTGTGCAGCTCCCGGTTTAAAACGTTACCAAGATGTATTCATGATGAAGGATGCCTTTTTTTTCTCTTTAAAAGAATACTGCAGTTCTTTTTGTATCACTGAAAAAATAAGAGCGTAAACGGGGGGGGGGGGGGGGAGAAAAACAGAAAGAGAAACAACGAGGAAAAAATAAATAAATAAAGAGAGAGAAAATGACAGAGAAACCTGATAGCTTATCTGTCTGAAAAGTTAATTCATAACTTAATTTATGAAACTTAATCTACAAATGTACTTTTAATCTTGATTTTCGTTGAAAACATAATCTGTCAATAACAACACAAAAAAGAATAGGAAATATACAATTATAACAATACATATATATATACATATATATATATATATATATATATATATATATATATATATATATATATATATATATATATATATATATATACTTATATATATATATATATATATATATATATATATATATATATATATATATATATATATATATACTTATATATATATATATACATATATATATATATATATATATTATATATATATATATATATATATATATATATATATATATATGTGTGTGTGTGTGTGTGTGTGTGTGTGTGTGTGTGTGTGTGTGTGTGTGTGTGTATCACAACTACTGATACTCATGATAAATCCATAAATGATGATGACAATGGTCATCATTTTTTTCACTCTTGACGTTATCATGATATCGTTGTCATTAACAATGATGATAATTAGGATAGAAATACGATGCTAATAATGACAACAGTTTTAGTCTCATAAACACTTTTACTAAGTATATACATCTTCTAAACATAATCCATCATTGTGGATTTCTTAACAATGCACAAAACAAGGTCATTTCTATCGTTTACAGATTTTTTTTCCCCAAATTAAACTAATTCCATATTTAACATGGATACAATTGCACACACATCAAACCTACACATTTTCACGGTTTTAAGTATCTATAGCATAGTTAACTATTCATAATTAACTATTCTTATGGACATCGCTTTACAATCAATTGATTGTCAAAAATAATTTACGTCTCATTCCTTTTTTTTTTTCTTCTTCTTCTTCTTTTTTCAAATAATCTTTAATCCCGTCAAATACATCCACCCTTATCAGTATCATATAGATTGGCCCATAAAAAAATCCAAATGCCTTATTATCATCAATTCAATGATAATAGCACTATCAGTTTATAAAAAGGAAGATAAGAAACACCACACGCCTTAAGTCACTAATCGTATCATACCTTAAATTCACCACACAGATCCCATTACACACAAGCGCCCTTTTTCTGTTGTATAAGGTGTCCCTTCTGAATCCCTGCCTCTCTCACTTCATAGTCTCACCTTTGAAGTTCCGGATGCCTTTTATACGCTCGGCTGCTCGCTCGGTTCCTTCTTCTTCGCCTCCTCCGGGATAACCTTGAGAGAAACCAAATTGCGTTTTACATTTCAACAATGGAATATCTTTTTTCCGCCCTTCTTTTCCTGCTTTATCTTTTTTTTTTCTCTGACTTTTCCTCATTGTTTAAAATTACTATTTTTTGTTGCGATTAAAGTGTGAAGGAATTCTGTTGAAGTGAATGTGGAATCGTGCCATGAGAGAATGGAATATTAGGTCCGTCAAATTAGTGAAGCGTTAAGAAAAAAAGGGATTTCTGGTAGAGTCATTTATCAAAGTCTAACGTCCACGGCGCTGGGATCTCTCTCTCTCTCTCTCTTGCTCGCTCTCTCTCTCTCTTTTCTCTCTCTCTCTCTTTTCTATCTCTCTCTCTTCTCTCTCTCTCTCTCTCATTCTCTCTCTCTTCCTCTCTCTCATTCTCTCTCTCCCTCTCTCTCTCGCTCTCTCTCTCTCTCTCTCCCTCTCTCTCTCTCTCTCTCTCTCTCTCTCTCTCTCTCTCTCTCTCTCTCTCTCTCTCTCTCTCTCTCTCTCTCTCTCTCTCTCTCTCTCTCTCTCTCTCTCTCTCTCTCTCTCTCTCTCTCTCGCTCTCTCTCTCTCTCTATCTCTCTCTATCTATCTCTTTTATTCTTTCTCTTACTCTCTCTCTCCCTCTCCCTCTCTCTTTGCAGACTGCTACGCATTGCCAGTTGTATCCCGGTGGAGAAGGCACAGACGCACTCTAGTCGCCGAACTTTGTTGAGGCGGCCCGAGTCTACACTTGCCTCCAGCCAAAGACTAGAGGTCAGAGCTGTGTGCTCAGCTGCTCTTTTCTGAATTCTGCCTGTTCTTCTCTGTGTGTCTGAGACTGTCCCTCCCTCTGCCCCTGCTTATGTGACCGGTCTCTGCGATGACACTGGCAACTTGGGTCACTCTCTCTGCCCCAGGGTTTCCGGCTGGCAAACATGGCTATAGCTAAGAGCCAGGTGCAGTCAAAGGCAGAAGCGAATACAGGAAAGTTGGAAGTTTCAGGTCATGACTGAATGCCAGCTTCACAACTTTAGATCAAT
>BOPN01001843.1:72500-75000 GCA_017312705.2 Penaeus japonicus
AAATGTTTAACCCTTGACACAAGAAAACGTACCCTGAAGGTATAAGATTACGCTTGATACAGACCTTATGCAAATAATTTCGGAGTTACTGGCAGTACCTGTTTGAAGAGTAAATAGAATCGCTAACTTTACTGAAAGCTCCCAAATACAACGTTGAGAGACCTTTTGACTCCCGCTGGAGCTACTAGGTATTATCTTTAAAATGATTATGGTTTTGAAAGGTAATTCAATTTAACTGCGTCGAGTGAATTAATGAATTACTAAATACGATAACCTGATTAGTGATTTAAATGCATTGAAAAAGTAATTATGTAACAAGCAAATGATGATAATAATAATGATAATAATAATAATAATAATAATAAGAAGAAGAAGAAAACGATAACAAACAAAGTAATAAATAAAACCCAAAATCAAGTAAGGAAACGAAAAACAACCAAGCGAATCCACAAACACTTGAAATCGAAAACAAACACATAGGCATAACCCACCCAAGTCATAAAACACAGCGTTACGCGGCGCTGACGAAATAACAAAGGCACTGAGAGGAAAGCGAGTGTCAGATTACATCTCGGAGATTTATGTACCTCCTTTGTGCGTCGCATTGTGAACGGAAAATAATTCGCGAGTCACACAGGATGCGTTTTTCGTTTAGTCCAAGGATACGGGGGAGCTCCCTTGTGGGCGTTCCCTTGTGGGCGTTGTTGTTGTCATGGGAAGAGGATGATGGTTGGGATGATGGTGGTGATGATGGTGATGGTGGTGGTGATAATGATGGTGGTGATGATGATGGTGGTGGTGGTTATGGAGATGATGATGGTGGTGGTGATGATGATGGTGATGATGATGATGGTGGTGGTGGTGATAATGATGGTGGTGATGATGATGGTGGTGGTTATGGAGATGATGATGGTGTTGGTGATGATGATGGTGGTGATGATGATGGTGGTGGTGGTGATAATGATGACGGTGGTGGTGATGAAGATGATGATGATGGTGGTGGTAGTTATGATGATGATGACGATGACGATGATGATGATGATGATGATGATCATACCAATCATGCCTTCAATTAACATAGATATTTATATTCATTTTTCAGTTTATTAGCATTATATTCTTTATATAAAATCAAAATTGCGTAATAAAGCCAATGATAACCTTACTATCTACAATAGCTCCCACACCACTGCCATCAATAAAAAATATCAAAACAACGACAAGAAAAGAATGAGAGTACAGACTGTATATGCTAGCACACGTGTTGTACAGAAAGGCACATTGTACGAGAAACATCATATTCCACAAAGTATGCCTGGTTTACACACCCGCCAACAGAAAACAAAACATACTGGCCTTTCATACTTTCTCGTGTCCGTCAAGGTCAATTATTTCCCTGTGCTGTTGTTGTATTTAACTTTGGGTATTTTCCAGTAAGGAAATTTAAATCAAAATCAATATGATTATTAGAAAGAAATTATTATAAATTGTTAAGATATAAGTAATATCGATACAATGAACTATAAACTTAATTCGATGTTTGTATGATATGGAAAGAGTTGTGAATCTTATTCGGAAAAGAAACTCTATTTTACAGAAAACTTAAAGCAAAGAAAAAAAGAAAACAAAGATGTTAAACAATCTATCTAATATATATATATATATATATATATATATATATATATATATATATATATATATATATATATATATATATATATATATATATATATATATATATATATATATATATATATATATATATATATATATATATATATATATATATAACTATATATATATATATATATATATATATATATATAACTATATATATATATATATATATATATATATATATATATATATATTTATATAAAATATATATATATATATATATATATATATATATATATATATATATATATATATATATATATATATATATATATACATATATATATATATATATATATAAATATATATATATATATATATATATATATATATATATATATATACACACACACATATATATACATACAAATATATCGTCGTGGGGCCCCTCTTTGGGTCTTTTTTAATGAAATTTTAAATACTTAGAAGAGTAAGATATACTCTGGATGTTGCCTGAGGGGTAGGGCACAGTCTTATCTAGCCGTTTATTCCCATGCTCTCTCAACACCTCAAATTCCTTCGAAACAGTGAATTGGCCAGGGATGCATCACTGGCTTTTGCCAGCCATTTGCCCAACATTGCTTCCAATGGTTTAGAAATAGAAAATATCATTATTTGACTGAAAGAGCAGTGATTTAATCGTGGTAGCCATAGGAGGACAATCACTAATAGGAAATAAGAAAGAAGGGAAGGAAAAATCTGGAAACGAACCATGAAGGAGAGTAGAACGATTAGGAAGGGGGGGATAGACCAATAATCAATTTTTTGTTGTTTAGATAAGGGTAGTCAGCCAAATTAAATATCAAATGGGATACCTCATATA
>BOPN01001843.1:105000-107500 GCA_017312705.2 Penaeus japonicus
TTTTCCCCTTCCGCCTCCAGCTACACCTGGTTCCTACTGCAACTACGCTGGCTAGCCAGAATACTCTAGGGCGGTGAAAGTTACCACAAATAGTGAATATAAGGAAAAGAAGAGGAGGCAGAAGGAGAAAAAGAATGCAGGTGCGATCATAACAGGACAGCAGAGCACATAACTCTGACCTGTGTATTATCGGACCGTCACAATAAAGTGCTGCGGCGGTAGAGAACGTCTGTGTCTTCTCACCGGTTACAGATGGTGCTTGCCCCGAGTCACAACCATGGCATCTAGCTGTTTACACGAATAAAGAGAGAGAGAGAAAGTGAGAAAGAGAGTATGTGTATGAGTGAGAGAAAGCGTGTGAGTGAGTGTGAGAGAGGGAGAGAGTGAGAGAGCGAGTGAGAGAGAGAGAGAAAGAGAGAGGGAACGAACGAGAGAGAAGAGAGAGAGGGAGGGTGAGTGTGTGTGTGAGTGAAAGAAAGAGAGAGTGTGAGTGAGATAGAGAGAATGAGAGAGATAGAGAGAGAGAGACAGTAAGAGAGAGAGTGTGAGAGTGAGAGACAGTGTGAGTGGTAGATAGACAGATATAGATAGATTGAGAGAGAGAGCACCTATCTTAGAGAACAGGCCTTTTTCTTCTGTCAAAACTGATTCTAACGTCAAGTCGAGTAAACAGAACCCCCCCCCCCCCACCTCCCCTCACACACAGGCTCCTCTTGAATGCGTCCTGTAAGACTGTCTCGACGTTGAAATAATTGGGTGCTGCATGAAGCACTATTCGGCGAAGGAAATCGTGTAGTACTTCTCTGCTTTGCTCATTTTCCCACACTCCTTCTTCTCTCCTCATTCTTGCGCCTCTTCGCCAATGACTCGGCTTCCAAAATTATTTCCGGGCTGAGTGATAACAGATCTCATCTCCGTCCCAGTGACACACAATTCCAAGAGGTACAAGGGGGACACGTGGCCTATGAGAGGCATATGCAAACATACGCTCACACACACACATTTGTGAGCAAGTATAGATATAAAACAACACACATACACTCACACGTTCTTTCTCTCAAACACATATACACTCACACGTTCTCTCTCTCAAACACACATACACTCATACGTTCTCTCTCTCAAACACACACACACTCACACGTTCTCTCTCTCAAATACACATACACTCACACGTCCTCTCTCTCAATTACACATACACTCACACGTTCTCTCTCTCAAATACACATACACTCACACGTTCTCTCTCTCAAATACACTCACACTCACACGTTCTCTCTCTCAAACACACATACACTCACACGTTCTCTCTCTCAAATACACTCACACTCACACGTTCTCTCTCTCAAACACACATACACTCACACGTTCTCTCTCTCAAACACACATACACTCACACGTTCTCTCTCTCAAACACACACACACTCACACGTTCTCTCTCTCAAACACACATACGCTCACAGGTTCTCTCTCTCAAACACACATACACTCACACGTTCTCCCACATAGAACAAATTCACTAGCACGCTTTCCTACTCAAACACACACAGTACACCTAACCGTATGACTATTTACAGTGTAAAGAGTAAGGTCGCAACGTTAAAAACGCTTAGACGGTTTACTCTGTACGGTTTAACAAGAACACTCACTTGAGGGAAGTATCCAATTTTCCACCAGTCAGTTCCAATATATATATATATATATATATATATATATATATATATATATATATATATAAAATATATATATATATATATATATATATATATATTTTTTTTTTCTCTCTCTCTCTCTCTCTCTCTCTCTCTCTTCTTAAAAGTGAGTGAGGAGTTAAGTATATTTGTAGTTCAGCGGTTGATGTCGAGACTGTAGTTTCCCGACGACATATGTTTGAGTAAATAAGATTTGTATGATATACGATATTATGAAGACGTATAATATTAAAACATTTCCGTAAACTGGGTATGTTAGGCTTCCTTCAAGACAAAGGCTCTCCAGAACTTATTGCATTATGCAGAAGTTCATGATATTGCTACACAATATCATTTTCTACACTAGGAAGTCTGTCTTCATAAAGCGAATTCTATATTCTTTCGCAAAGCTTATGAAATTTCTTCAGGAAATCGTCCAGAAAGATAACTTAATTGACTCTCTAACGAAGTTGGGTATCATGTTGCGGTTCACGAATGTATACCTTACGTTACACATATGGAAATACCAACACACACAAACACACAAGAGCATACAAACATACAAAATTACACACAGACACAACACACACAAACAAACAAACATACACACACAAACACTCACACATCCAAGCACACACACAGCACACACCCACAAACACACACACAAACTAGCAAACACAAACAAACAAACAGGCAAACACAAACAAACACACACACACACACACACACACACACACACACAAACACACACACACACACACTCACGCACACGAATAAATATCTAGTGAGTACACAGAGTTTTTATCAAC
>BOPN01001843.1:130000-132500 GCA_017312705.2 Penaeus japonicus
TTCTCTTGCATAAACATGCAAATGAATCACTGAGAAAGACAATGAATTCCGCATCCAATTTCTCGTTCGAGATTTCAATCTGTTTTTTTGCCGATTTCCTTTATTTGCTCCTGAATTCAATTAAATTCATTTCTATACAAACCATTTATCTTTGCCTAATCTATTAACCAATACTAGGGGAAATAGCAAGAAGAGTTGGATGGGAAGAGAGAGAGAGAAAGAGAGAGAGGAAGAGAGAGAGAGAAAGAGAGAGAGAGAGAGAGACAGAGAGAGAGAGAGAGAAAGACAGAGACAGAGAGAGAGAGAGAGAGAGACAGACAGAGACAGAGAGCCATGATGCTGATGATCATAATAACAGTTGTAATAATAATGATAATCGTAATCATAACAATCGTAATAATAAAACCAGTCATAGCAATAATAACAATAATGAGATCGCCTGAAACATCAGCTGTTGCTATAAAAAAAAATCATCATCATCATCATCATCATGAAAGTAAAGTCAAAGAAATAAATATAAAAAATAACGATACTGAAACATAAATGAAAACAAAATTAAGAACACCAGACTTTATGATGCTATTAATCCACAAACCATAGAACAGTGCATCTCTTTTTTTCTTTTTTTATTATCATTAATCTGGAATCCTTATAAGTAAACTGCTCACCTCCATGAATCACCAAGATGGCAGGTGCTAAACTCCCTCGTGCAAATTGCATTGTCCATCGCAATAAAATGTTTCATCCAGCTCCCCAACGTAAATTGCGATACCCATAAAGAAGCAACGTGCAACAGATAGCAAGCTCCACAATAACGTTTGCCGTCGAGGGATGGATGAGTAATAGTATGTATCACTGTAACATTCACTATACTGAGGGTTGGGATAGGTTCGCCACGCAACATGAACGCGCCGAAGGAATAGACATGGTTGTTTTTCTTTTTTTCGCATATGTACACCTCTATCGTAAACATATTCACTCAATCAATCAATTAATCAATTAACTCACTCGCTCATTCACTCAAACTCACACATAAACTCTCACAACGACTTATGATAACGGCCACTGATGTCCTCTCTCTCTCTCTCTCTCTCTCTCTCTCTCTGTCTCTCTCTCTCTCTCTCTCTCTCTGTCTCTCTCTCTCTCTCTCTCTCCTCTCTCCCTCTCCCTCCCTCCCCCCCCCCCCCCTCCCCCCCCCCCCCCCCTCTCTCTCTCTCTCTCTCTCTCTCTCTCTCTCTCTCTCTCTGTCTGTCTGTCTGTCACCCCCCCCTCACTCTCTCTCCCTCCCTCTCTTTCTCTTTCTCTCCCCCCCTCTCCCTCTCTTTCTCTCTCTCTTCCTCCCTCCCTCCCTCCCTCTCTCTCTCTCTCTCTCTCTCTCTCTCTCTCTCTCTCTCTCTCTCTCTCTCTCTCTCTCTCTCTCTCTCTCTCTCTCTCTCTCTCTCTCTTTCTCTCTCTCTCACGCGTTATAACGACATATAGTAGCCACGTAGTGCGAGGATCCCGAGGGAAATAAGGTTAGCCGAAGTTACAGTAGCGTCTATGAATTCTTGTTGTCTTGATGTCATGTTGCCAACTGAACTATGGCCATCCCTGATGGGTTCTGTAACTTATTACAAAATTTCTGAATTTCATGTGTTTTCGTTATGTTTTTTTTTTTTTTTCTTTCTTTTTTCTTTGCGTTTGGCAAGTTGTGTACTCACAAAGTATATAGTTTGCATACATTTGCCTGTAACAACTCATGCACTCGGACACACAAAGACACACACTCACACACACACACACACACACACACACACACACACACTCACTCACTCACTCACACACTTACTCAAGCTTAAACTCACACTCACACTAACATTCACACACACACACACACACACACACACACACTCACTCACTCACTCACTCACACACTTACTCAAGCTGAAACTCACACTCACACTAACACTAATACTAACACTAACACTCACACACACACACACAAACGTGTGTGATATACTTTATCTTATTTGTGTGTGTGTGTGCGTGTGTGCATACACTGTAGGTAAATAGATACAAAGTTTATATTCAGAGAGATAGATAGACAGAAAGATACGCATGCAGACGGACAGATATACCTATATTTCATAAAATAACGCACGCATTCCTCGAAAGGATATTATCCAGTAACATGCTACACATAACTTGCTGCAGCATAATAGCTTCAATGGCTACCCCCCAGAAGAGAAAAACGATGAGAAGCTATTCAACTTGGATAGAAAAAGCCATTTTCTAATTAAACTTCACACTCTCAAACTCCTCCTCCCAGTCTGTAAATCCATCCCCGGTAATTGGCTTCAACTTCGTTACCTTGTTCCCTTTGTAGTAAGCAGTCAAAGAAAAAAGAAGAAAAAAAAACGAAACCAAAAAAAAGAAAAAAAACAAAAAAACTGTAAAATTGGGGCCTCCTAAATGCCTTTAATCAGAGCTGGAGAGAAACGCAAGAGTGAGCTTCACCTGT
>BOPN01001843.1:156147-168647 GCA_017312705.2 Penaeus japonicus
CTCTCCTTCAATATGAGCCAATATCCCGCTTAACTCTCCGATCACCATCCCTTTAGTCAGCCATGCTCAACCGCAACATTCTCTCGCCATCCAGTGATCTCGTCGCAAAGTCCCGGATTAAAGATTGTTTTATTAGTCTGTTTAATGTCATAGCTGTTGAATTTTTTGGTATTTTTTGGTATTTACGGTATTGTTTAGTGTTGTTGTTATTATTATTATAATTTATGTTGTAATTACTTGTATTATTATTATTACGATTATCATTATTGTTACTATAATTATCATCGTTATCGCTATCATCACTATCATTGTTGTAGTTTTTGTTATCATAGTTATAACTATTATGATTATCATAATTATTATTGTTATTATTGTCACGGCACCCCCATCTGCCTACACAGGCAGGCGGCGTGTGTAAGACACAGGGTCATGCCCCCAGAACAGCAGGCATAAGGAAACACACAATAACATTGGTTATTTTTTATTGGCAGGTTCCACACACGTTACACTATGATAGTCATTA
Organism: Penaeus japonicus; assembly: GCA_017312705.2. NCBI lineage: Eukaryota > Metazoa > Arthropoda > Malacostraca > Decapoda > Penaeidae > Penaeus > Penaeus japonicus. The sequence continues at coordinate 156,671 of BOPN01001843.1, forward strand.
GTACTCTTACTTTTTTCATTATCATTTTTGTTGTTAATGTTATCATGGTTATTGTTATTATCATCATTATTATTATCGATGCCATCAGTTATTACCAATATTATCATAACTGATGCCTTTAACATTAACAAGTCTATTTTTATCATTAACATTATTGTCATTATCAGTGTAGTATAATATCCGTATGATTAAAGAACTTGCTAAAAATAATTTGAAAAAATATAATAAAAAATGAAAATAGATACTGCATAAGCATTGAAAGGTACCTAATTTAGCAAACCAGTTGTAAAAAAATAGATAAATGATAATAAATAAATTGATAAATAAGTAAATAAATAATGAAATAGAAATAAAGTTCTGAAAGAAAACGACCCGAGGGGAAAAACAAATCTGCTGGAGGCTTAGAAAAAAAAAAGTATATATATATATATACGTATATATATATATATATATATATATATATACACAGATAGACATAAAACGAAACAAAGAAAACATGTCACCGTAACTTTTGATATTACTATAAATAAACAGCAAGTATGTGAAAAAAAATGCATAAGGTAGAATTTCTTCGAAGTCCAAACTCTATGGCATATAAAATCGGGAATACTTATTTTACTCCTGATTTAGTTCACTTTTTTTTTTTCTTCTTCTTTTTTTGCTATTTCTACTGTATGACATGGCGTTACAGACGGACTAAACTATAGAGACACATTAGTTGTCTTTCTGACCGTCTCTCTGGAAGTATATATATGAAAAAAAAGGTTTTCAGTAGAACTTAAAATACAATTGGAAAAATATACATGGATAAGATAAATAAGAAAAATGAAATAATAATAATAATAAAAAATATACACGAATTGGATACAATAACGAATTAGATAAAATCGAAGAATTAGAACAACAGGAGACTGTGGTAAGAGTAAGAGAAGCAAATAAACGAGAAAAAGTTCAAAAGAAAAAAAAATGCGAGCAGAGAACATGCAATGTCCAGTCTTCCGGCAGCTAGAGAGGGGGAGGGGAGAGAAAAGAAGAGAAGGTTGAGACGAGAAGAGAGAGAGAGACGAGAAGAGAGAGAGAGAGAGAGAGATAAGAGAAAGAAAGACAGTGAAGAGAAGCGAGAGAGAGATAGAAGTGTATGCGCGCGCGCGCATGTGTGTGTGTGTTAGCGAGAGAGAGAGACAGAGAGAGAGAGAGGGAGGTAGATAGATAGATAGATAGAGAGAGAGCGGGAGGGAGAGAGCGAGAAAGAAAGATAGAGAGAAAGAGAGAAAGAGAGGAGAGTAGAAGCGATGCCTAAAAACAGCATCAAAACAAATCAAAACCCTAACGAGACACAAGCAACCAACCAACCAACCACCCGAGAACAGAGAGATACACAACCAGGACATCAGCACTACGAGAGAAACACCAAGAACCGAAGTACGGATCCCGAACAGAGCACTTAACGAGGACCCGGCTCTAGCAAGGCCGAGCAGGAGGTCGTTCCTGATGACCATCTTATTCGCCGATGACACTAACGAAGGTAATCTTGTGTCTAAGGCCTGAGTGTCTGGATCGGAGGACCTTGAGTTTGGGTCTCGGATCGCGATGTTCGGTTATGTCTGGGAATGAAGGGTGTGTGCCTATTGTGATGGCTTTTATTTGTATCGATTTTGAATATTAGGTTTTGATGTAATGTTTTTGTTTTTTTGTTGTTGTTTATTTTACTCAGGGTCTCACGAAATGAAAGGAAAATCAAGTTTTGATACAGATATCAAAGTATTACAGAATGATATTTCGTATTTTACGTGTTTGTGGCGATTTTGTGTTTTCAAAGTGAGTGTACTAGCCTTTGTTTTAGCTGTTTTGATTTTTGTGGGTTGAGTTTTATGCACTAATATGCATCCTTGTTCATGAATTTCTCTTTCCAAACTGGATATCATATCAATCATCTGCTTGTTAAGGATGATTAAGCAATCCAATTTTTAAGTCATTAGCAACACATCACATAAAAAAATCAAACTAACACAAAACCACAACAAGAAAGATTGCATATTATAGGTATTAAGTAAGGCTTAACAAATACAGTGCTCAAAAATATTTTTCAGACTCTTTCATCATCAAACACTCGTCTTCATCATCTTCATCATCATCGACTTCAATATCATTATCATCACCATTATCACTATCGCCATCGCTATTGCCATCACCATCACCATCATTATCACTATCGCCATCGCCATCACCACCATCATCATCATCATCATCATCACCATCACCATCACCAGTAAATTATAACTTGGGATTATCCGTAAATTTTGCTGAAGAGTAATAAATGCAGCTGAGAGTCAGAGAACAAAGGATCTAATTGGGTGAGCCCCAGAAAATACGTGAAAGAGGAGAGAGAGAGAGAGAGCGAAAGAGACAGATAGATAGATGGACAGAGAGAGAGAGAGAGAGAGAGAGAGAGAGAGAGAGAGAGAGAGAGAGAGAGAGAGAGAGAGAGAGAGTGAGAGAGAGAAAGAAAGAGAAAGAGAAAGAGAGTGAGAGTGAGTATGAGAGAGAATGAAAGAGGGAGTGAAAGAAAGAGTGACTGAAATAAAGAGTGAGAGAGAAAGAGAGAGAAAGTGAGACAGAGAGAGAGAGAGAGAGAGAGAGAAAGTGAGACAGAGAGAGAGAGAGAGAGAGAGAGAGAGAGAGAGAGAGAGAGAGAGAATGAAAGGGAGAAATCTAAGACAAACAGTCAATAAGTGTTTTTTTTTTCTTCTAAAAGTTCCTTCCGTAATGATCATAAACCGAAACGAAAAAACAACAAATGAAGCGAACATAATAGAACAAGGACTACCCCATGTATCCTTTCCGGACGAAATCCTCGATACAACATCTCCCAACAGCAATACTTATATGAAAATACATATATTTAAATTCCAGTTCCCGAAAGAATGTCTCGAATATAAAAGAGTCTCATGGGAGATAAAAAAAAATGAGTCCACAACCGGATTTTCAAGCTGAGCATATTTGCTTATCAAACACAGACACAGTTCCCATCTCTGCGTTACGGCGCTGTGACAACATTGGCCCAAGACAGCCCGGGGTTAAGCATATATTCGATAAGTTCAAGACGTAATTACTGTAACAAGGGTGCACGTATACACACACACATACACATAGATAAGTATAAACATACATAATAGGTATATCTATGCACACACAAGAAATGCAAACAGGTATATGTATATGTAAATAAGATTATTCACAGCTTCTCAATCTTAAGCTTCGGCCGGGTCTTGTGCTTGAATCTGGAGAGAGAGAGAGAGAGAGAGAGAGTGAGTGAGAGTGAAAGAAAGAGAGAGAGTGAGAGTGAAAGAGAGAGAAAGAGCAAGAGAGAGAGAGACAGAACAGAAACTTAAGCTCACTAAAAATACCCCGATTCCTACTTCCAACACCCAAACGTCCCCACCTCAAAAGAAAAAGAAAAAAAAAAAAAAAAAAAAAAACTCACTTCGCTGTGCCATCACGCGATATAACATCCCTTTCCAAAGGCCGCGAGAGGAGACACTGCCAATGGAAGCCATGCAGTACAATATGCACGGCAGGGAAAATAACCCTTTTTTTCGATTAACTCGGCCATGCACGAAAAGAAAAGTTTGTAATGTGCAAGATTTTATCACGTGAACATTTCTAGTGCACAATCATTGGAATTCTGTAATTACATTAAGTTGTCGACTTACGATCTCTGCAACTTACAGCTGATAGACTTTACGACCGTCTGCTCGGCAGGCATCCTTCTCGATCTATAATGTAGTATGCAGCGTTTGATTTAAACCTTAAAGGTATAACATTTTAAAGAAAGATACATACAGTGTCTAAGAAAGAAAATGAAATAAAGAACTGAGAAAATATTGACAAAATATGATTTTTTGTTGATTACAATATCATTTCACAGCGTAATATACTTACGACCAGATCGATTTACGACCAGTCAGTCGTAACCAAACGCAGTCGTAAGTCGACGACTACCTGTAGTTTGTAATGAGCAACTTCAATCATAACAACGTATTATACAGACTGTATCATTATACATATCTTCTGTCCCTTGTTATGTTCTGTTATTACATGACATTAATCTTTAACGCTTCTCTACATGATTCCCCTTCGCAATACACACCTTGTTCTATTTATTCTGTTGCGTAGGCGAGTACTCATGTCTTTCTTTCTTCCTGCTTATCTTCTCTGTTTTATCTGTTGCTGTCAAGTGTGCAATCAGGCACGCACGAAAAAATGTCGGGCGTGTATCCAACATACTTACCTCATTGGTGAATGAGTTGGATTACCATATCTCTCTCTCTCGCTCTCTTTCTCTTTCTCTCTTTCTCTTTCTCTCTCTCTCTCTCTCTCTCTCTCTCTCTCTCTCTCTCTCTCTCTCTCTCTCTCTCTCTCTCTCTCTCTCTCTCTCTCTCTCTCTCTCTCATTCTCTCCATGTTTAGATTTTAATACGATTATTCTCTGAGTTTGCGCTCTTGTATCTATCTGGCCATTTTATCATTCCTTTTGCTGACAATAATCATATAATAATTAATGATACATAGAGCCTGAATATAAATCGCCTTTTCATATTCACACATTCTTGCAAAAAACAAATCTCTCTGTCAACATTGTCATCATATTTTCATCATCATTATATTTCTTTCCTCTTCAGACTCCTCCTCTATTACTAATCGTCCTTGAGATGTTTAATGACCACGGGGAGAAAATCCACACGACACTCAAGATGCAGTAATCAACATTCAAAAGGCATCAACAGAGTTCTTGACATATATACTTACGTAATCTTGATGAACCTGTAATATCTAAGCACCTATGATGCAGTGTGGATTCATTCACGCTCATTTAGAACTTTTTCAAGTCAGTAAACAACTTATTTCACAAATTTAAGATAAACAGATAGAATGCGGAGATATAATCTCAAGCAGAAACCTTCCTTTCATGTCTTTTTTTTTTCTCATCCTACAAAAGAAATACTACAAGAAAATTCCTGCAGGCCTGAAAGCGTGGACGAGAGACAGTAAACACAGGGGATGGCATAAGAAGGCCTGAGAAGAAAGTCAAAACTTGTCAAAACTTGTCACGGTAAACAAGTTGCACAACCTGAAGTAAATACAAGGTGCTCTGAGTGTACAGTACCTTGTAAGATGACGCTGTGGAGTTTCCTTCTGAACTTTTTTTTTTCTTTTTTGTTCTTTCCTTGAGTTTTAATGAAATTTTCTTTCCCTTTCTTTTGTTAGTTTTCAAAGGATATATATACATTTCTTCAGAGAATTTCGTTTCGTTGGTATTCTTTTTAAAAAGATTTTGATTATGCTTTACTTTTTTATCAGTTTTATCCTTTTGATTGGACATTCCTTTATTTTCTCTGCGTTGCATAATATGAATAAGTATTTATACAGAAAGGGTTCATTGGATTATTCTTGTATCTAAACTATGTTGCACCTATTTCAAAAGGATTATTTTCTACCTTGGTCGAATAGCCCGTAATGTTGCAGGATAAATTTCATGCGAATGTATATTAGTGCGACCTAAAGCGCAAGATCCACTGACCTTTGTTTCCCCCTAAATTTGAGGTCGTTTATCAGGTCATCGGTAAGTCGCATACACAGACTGTCTGTTTGTCTGTCTGTCTGTCTGTCTGCTACGCATCTGGAGTTCTTACCTGTTCGGCTCCTCGTGAACTCTGTTAGAGATTCGCATTCTATATCAACCTGATCTGGAATATATAAACATGAAAAACAAAGTAGCTCATATACAATAGCACACACCTACCCGCGTGTTGTAGCTCCTTCTGCATGATAGGAAGCAATAAGTGATTAGATATATCACGAGTCACTTATCATCTTTACATCATGATAGCGTAGCAACATCTGTCTCCTGATGTATTGTTTCATATAAAAAACTACCAAAAACAACAATTCCATGTTTCTTAATGCCATTTCCTTTCCATCTTCATGTCCGGTAATTTAACCCTCTCACCATCTCTCCTCCTTCATATCTGTTTCATCTTGTTCTCTTTCCTTTCCTCTTTCTCCTCTCTCCTTCTCCTATCATACCTCTCACCCATCCTTCCCCTGATAACTCCTTCAGACGCACATCGATGCTTCCAAACCTTGAGTGTCCTAGGCTGTTTGTTTGTGGGTGGGGGTGGGGGTGGGAGTGGGGGGGGGGGGGGGGTGGGATAGACAAAGCTGACTGCAGCACGAAATCGCATAAGCAAATACATATATACATATATGTATATACTGTGTGCATGCGTTTCCACCTGATAGAACCGAGGGTAATATGTGGAATCTGTCGGCCTTACCTCCCCTCCCCCTCCCCCTCCCCTCTGTGATCCGAGGCAATTAGTGGACACCAACCATGAAACAAACACCATTAGGCCACCTGCAGTCCCGATACAATTCCTACGGCGAAGTCCTATTTGAGAAGGATTCACTGGACTTCTGGATCAACTTGGGAGGCATGACGTGGGCGTGGGTTATCTCGGAAGGAAACAGTTTGATTTGTGTGAAACTAACTTAGGAATTTTGTTGTTTTTAGAGTTGCAATACGTATTAGAACTTATGATAGGAAACCTGAGACACGTAGATGAAAAAAAAAAACAAAAAAACAGTAGGATATTTCTCTATAGAAACATGATGGGAGATGTTCTTGACAGTAAATGATTAAGTATATACTAAATCAGCCATTCTAGTAAAATGAGAGAGTAAGTTTTGACTGAGTAAGCAATTTGAGAGCACGTTAGAGTACCGTGTGTGTAAACAAGGGAGTGTTAATCTAGCCAGGAGTAAGTGAATCTATATAAGTAAATAAACTGATGATGAAGATGACAATAACAATAGTAATAAAAACAATATAATGATGAGATAATAATGCTAATAGCAAATAAACATATATTATAAATCAACATGAATAAAAAAAAGAAAAAAAAACAAGTATAGAAAAGAATATCGAGAGATTGCCATATCTTAATCAAAGGGAAATGCATATTTGAAAAAGGAAGAAATCCTCTATCAATAAGGTCTTTACACAGTTAATACAAATAAATGTTTTTTTTTCTTCTTCTTTTTTTTTATGCACATGTACACTGCATATACATAAGGGCTGATTTATAACTCGAGTAAATTTACATTGTAAACTAGAAGGCACGTGCTCTAGTGTTTGAAGAAAACGATCGGGTGCAGACCTGTTATCATATTATACATACATAATCCTATTCCACACACGTATCAAAGGGGCTTAACCCAGATGACCAACGCAATACGAGGACTTGGCCTCGGTCTTGCATTTAGAAATACATTTACGGCAAAAGGTTCGCGAGATATTTAATTCCATCTCCAGGAACTCGGGTAATAAATGCAAAGGTGTACTTTTTATCGACGAAATGAAAATTGGTTCTTTCTCCTTCATACAGAATGCTCGGTAGGATGCCTCCCCTTGCAACAGAAGCTATCACAGTATGGAAATGCATTTATCAAGATGAATTGAAGTGAATTGATGCCGCTTGGTGTCTCTGCCACCAACATATTCATGCAAGTATTCTTTATGGGTTGACATTGTATATATGTATGTATGGATTAGAGATATTGCATATACAACGGTCTTCACTTCCATCACCTCCAGGCCACAAAAAATCACCAGGTCTTGCAAATATAGCGTAATCCGAGCTCAACGTATTGCATTTAAAGCACATGTACACGGCAGGAGTACAAATATTTACAGTAGTTTTTTTGTCTTTTAAGAATTGCCAAAAAAAAAGAAAAGTAAAAAGAAAAAAACATGTGAAGGGTTGGATTAGAATTTCTTGGAATTTAACAAGAAATTCGTAGATTTCGAGTGAGTTGAGGAATGAAGTTGAAATTTTCTGAGATAGTTTGCACAAGATGATGGATGTGGGTCCAGCTCGACCTTTTGAAGATCACTCTCTTCTTTCTTTATATGTATATATACATACTTATATATATATATATATATATATATATATATATATATATATATATATATATATATATATATATATATATGTATGTATACATATATATACATATATACATTGTGTAGATTGTATATTAACATATAAATATATGTATATAATTTTATATAAAACATATTTATACAATGTATACAGTATGTATACAGTATGACGTAAGATATACAAAATACATACATACATACAAAATACATATTCATACATACATACATACATACAAAATACATACATACATACACATATACATACATACAAACACACATACATTCATGCTTACAACCAGGAACTTCATACGATTCCAGATTTAAAAGCAGCCCACCAATCTCTCGAAACCTTCATCAAATCACAATAAATTAAATCGGGAACAGTGACTGACTCCCTGTCTTCGAGAGCGACTCGAACCGTGACAAGACGCAGGCTAGATAGAGTAGGGCGTGACGTATCTGGAGAAATGAGTGACAGGTTGTCATAGTCATTCATGAGAGTGAATGGCTGAATTAACTTTGTTGTGTGTCTACTTGTCTTCGGGTGTTCGGTCGGGCTGTCTCGCTCTTTTTATCCATTTATTTTATCTCTTTTTCGTGATCTTCGTCTCCTCTTCCTCCTCTGGCTTGTACTTTTTTTCTTTTTTCTCCTCCTCTTTATCATTCCTCTCCTCTTCCTCTTCTTCTTTCTCCCCTTCGTCGTCCTCCTCCTAAACCTCCTGTTCCTCCTCCTCCTTCTTTCATTCCATCCCTTCAGCATCTCCTCCACCTCCTCCTTCTTTTTTCCATCCCCCTCCCCCTCCCACTCTCCCTCCCCCCTCTCTCCTCCTCCCCCGCCCCTCCCCCATCCCTTCCACCTCCCCCTCCCCCTTCCCCCCTTCCCCTCCCCCTCACCCATCCCTTCCACCTCCACCATCCCTCCTTTTCCTCCCCCCCCCCTTCCCCTCCCCCTCACCCATCCCTTCCACCTCCACCATCCCTCCTTTTCCTCCCTCTCCCCCTCCCCTCCTTCCCCTCTTCCTCCTCTTCATCCTCTTCCTCTTCTTCCTCCTCCTTCCCCTCCTCCTCCCCCACCACCAAAGAAACGCATGAACCAGAGGGCCCGGGGTCATATTTCCCTTTATCTCTGACATTGGACTATCAAGCCAAGCGAAAATATTTGGGGATGGACTCAACATCCCGCCCACGTCCATCACAAGATGAATTGTCAGTGATTCCATCTTAACGCATTTCTCATTAAGATTTGTATCCGTGAAGACCTCGATGGAAGATGACTTCTTCGTACCCGAACTCTGGTTAAGAAATGTGCTGGAAGGACTCTGCGTTTTCCTTTGTCGTGTCTGGCTGGAGGGAGACACTGTCAACACTGAGGACACTGTAAATGGGGTCGCTTCACGTCCGAGAGAACAGGACGTGATCCAGATTCATTATGTTTATTGCTATGTCTCTCTGTCTCTCTTCTTCTATTTCATTATCTATCTATCTATCTATCTATCTATCTATCTATCTATCTATCTATATATATATATATAAATATAGACACATAGTCACACAGACATACAGACAAAAAGACACACAGACACACACAGGCAAGAAGATTTTCAACAGACACAGACACAGACACAGACACAGACACTGTGTGTGTGTGTGTGTGTGTGTTTGTGTGTGTGTGTGTGTGTGTGTAATTACACATTGATATATATGTATATATAAATATATATATATATATATATATATATATATATATATATATATATATATATATATATATAGACGTATATATATATATATATATCAATAAAAGATAATAAATAAAATCATAGAGGCAAATTAAGATTCAAAGACAAACAAGGACACCACATTTGTTCAACGTAATATATCTAATCTTGTGTTGACTGCAATTATCATGTTTCATCCTCAGCTCAGTATGTTACCTCTCCACCCAAAATAGAGAGGTTGTCATACACAAATCTATAAAGATATGATATACGGAATAAAAAACAAGAAATCATAACATTTCTTTTCACAAAGCCTTAGCTATTCAGGGCACAAGTTACATTCTTGACTTTACTAAGTGCTAAGATTTCGTACAGCATTTCCGAAGAGGCAATATAATTTCCAAGATCACTTTTCATCCGGTGATCATAACGACATTTCAGTTCCGGTAATTAGATTCCCTGGTCAAGGCACTTACATGAATAATAATTGGTAAGGACACGAAGTCATTCTCAATATTTCTCGAAGTAGCGTTTATTGAAAGGAACGGAAATTAAGTTCAGATCTTCTTTTCTTCTTCTTCTTCTTCTTCTTCTTCTTCTTAATAGATTAAATCACTGAATGTCAACTCTGCATGTTCTCTCTTTTGGTTCTCATTTTCTCATACATATGGGTGAATATACATATGTATATATGTATATGTATATATATATACATATATATATGTATATATATATATATATATATATATATCATTCATATATACATATATATATATATATATATATATACATATAATCAATAAAAGATAATTAATAAAATCATAGAAGCAAATTAAGATTCAAAGACAAACAAGGACACCACATTTGTTCAACGTAATATATCTAATCTTGTGTTGACTGCAATTACCATGTTTCATCCTCAGCTCAGTATGATACCTTTCCACCCAAAATAGAGAGGTTGTCATACACAAATCTATAAAGATATAATATACGTAATAAAAAGCAAGAAATCATAACATTTCTTTTCACAAATCCTTAGCTATTCAGGGCACAAGTTACATTCCTGACTTTACTAAGTATTAAGATTTCGTAAAGCATTTCCGAAGAGGCAATATAATTCCCAAGATCACTTTTCATCCGGTGATAATAACGACATTTCAGTTCCGGTAATTAGATTCCCTGGTCAAGGCACTTACATGAATAATAATTGGTAAGGACACGGAGTCATTCTTAATATTTCTCGAAGTAGCGTTTATTGAAAGGAACGGAAATTAAGTTCAGATCTTTTTTTTTTTTTTCTTATTCTTCTTCTCAATAGATCAAATCACTGAATGTCAACTCTGCATGTTCTCTGTTTTGGTTCTCATTTTCTCATACATATGGGTGAATATACATTTGTATATATGTATATATATTATATATATATATATATATATATATATATATATATATATATATATATATATATATATATATATGTATATATATATATATATATATATATATATATATATATATATATATATATGTATATATATATATATATAAAAATATATATATATATATATATATATATATATATATATATATACATACATATATATATATATATATATATATATATATATATATATATATATATATATATATATATATATATATATATATATTTATATATATATATATATATATATATATATATATATATATATATATATATATATATATATATATATATATATATATTTATATAGTTATATATATATATATATATATATATATATATATATATATATATATACATATATATGTGTGTGTGTGTGTGTGTGTGTATGTGTGTATGTTTGTGTGTGTTTGTGTGTATGTAGATAGGTAGATTCGGAATAGATTCTTGCCTTTATTTCTCTTATATCCAAAAATATCAGTTTGAAAACAGGCAATTGCAACCATCACAGCAAATGAATACAAACGATGCACATTGCCAGCATTCCATGTCGTTAACTGTTGGTTGTGACAGAGAGAGAGAGAGAGCGATGTCAGCATCAAAATACGACTTATATTAACGGAATTTAACAGACCATATTTTGCCAGATAACAATGTTTAGGATATAGAGGAGAATTTATGTTAATGACACCGGCGGTTGGACAATGAAGATATAAAACACAGGGAATGTGTATTCCGGTCGCATGAAGCGCGGTCGTCGCTCTTGCTAAACGTACAGCTAAGAGCGCCATAAATAACATGCATTATG
>BOPN01001843.1:186147-188647 GCA_017312705.2 Penaeus japonicus
TGTTTACGTCAGAAGTGCCTCTTATATAAGGGGAGGGAATGTGCTTGGCTCAGTGCTGGATTATAGGAGCCTACTATTATATATTGTGAAGTATTATCTACTTCATCTCATTATGTTGTTTTATTTTGTAAAGTCTGTCTTTTTTCGTTCAGTCTTTGTTAGGTCTGGCTTATATTTCTTGTTGTCTTTCATGGCTTATTGCGTTTTATGGTATGTTGTTTTATGGGAATTATACGTTTGGGAATTATAGAAGGGTAGTCGTGCGTGCTATGTGATTGAAGTGATACTGCTGACTAAATTTTTTATTTAAATTATTTGTTGCATATCCTTTCATAGCTATTGGCTGATTGACTTAATGAATTTGTGGCAATGATTTTGCAGCGCAGTAACACTTTAGCTAGAATTGATGGTCAATCTTATGTTATGATAAAAAGGACTTTATAAATGTTGGTCTGTGAGGTCAAGATTTTTTATTGATTTATTAATAACATTCTTTTGTTTACCTAATCATCCATTTACTCTTTTAGGATTTTAATTCGCGACTGAAAAATCTATTGATTGCTTGATTGGATAGAACAATTGCATACATAACGAAGAAGCGAATTTGGACATCGCTTGATAGTAAATACAAATATTAAATGATTGACAAAAACAACATCGTATTCGTCCACAAACTTTTAGAAATAACTGCAACGAATTATTCAAATAGATATGAAGGAACCTACCTCTGTGATAGAGTACAGGCTTTGCAATAACAAGGACCCGTGATTTGCGTCCGGCCATACCCCCCCCCCCGCCCATTGCTCAGCCATCAGTGATCACTGGGGTCAGCTGGGGTCAAGGATTAGCAAAAACAGGCACTGGTAACCCAACCGCCTCACCCAGCGACTCAGCAGTCACGTTTTTTTTATGCTAGTTACCGACGTCCACGGCGCTATGGGTCCAATTCTGACGTAAATATATAGTTATTCTTGTGCTGTTTGCGAAAAGTCATTAATATCTGTTGAGCGTTTCTCCTCTTCTAAACAATTTCCTCGCTGCCTTGTAAAACCCCCTCGACTCCGGCAGCGACGACTGCAAATAATGGTTCTGTCAGAGTTGTTCCATGAGGGCTGCAATTTTGTGCACTGAAACGTCTGTGCTCCTCCGAACACAACAGTATGTATGCGATATACATAAGCATGCTCGTGTGTTTAAATATATATATATATATATAGACATATAGACAAATATTTATACATATGCACACACATACACACACACACACACGCCAAATGTGTCTCTAAATGTAATTCATTTGCCATTGATCCTCTCTCTCTCATATGCAAATCGAGTAATTTCAAAAAGTTCTCTGTTGGAAATATTTATGAAATTGCACTAAAGTTGAAAGTCATAAACATGATGATTTGAACATATAATTTTTTTGCAACAACAGTTATGATATCAACAACAAATTGATGGTGCTAATAATGATAATAATGGAAACGACAAAAAGAGACAATGATCATAACGATGATAATGTGAATTGTTTTAATAATTATGACGGCAATGATAATAATGATAACGATGATAATATTGATGATAGTAATGGTAAAATTAGTAATGATATTGAAAATAATGATCATATAAACGTTAAAAATTATGATGACAATAATGATGATAATATTGATAATGATACCAATGATGATTCAAGCAATAATTACAATTATGATAGCAAAATTCTAATAGAAAAAAACGAAAATTATACTAATAATAGCAATAAATGTACTAAACGTTCTGAAGATAAAAATAGTGATAATGATAATGATAACAATAATAACAATATTAAGAAGAAAATAATAATAAAATAATGCGGGTAGCAAGGATGATGATAATAATATTAATAACTATGACAGTGATAGTAATAATGATAATTATGTTAATAAAATGATAATGATGATATGAATGAAATAATAAGAAAAATATGATACTGATAATGATAATAATGAAAATGATAATATCAGCAGTAATAACGATACTAAGAATATGATCAAGAAGAACAACAATAAAAATTATAAAAACAATATGAATAAAAATAATGATTATGATATAGATTAAAACGGGTATAATAACGTTAGCAACAATAATAATAATAATGATAATCATGATAATGACGATGATAATAATCATGATAATAATGATAATGACGATGATAATAATGATGACAACAATGCTAATAACGATAATAATAATAACAATCAATGAAATAATAATAATATCAATGATAATAATGATAATATTAGGATAATGATCATAATTATCATCATAATGATAATGATGATATTGATAACAATGATAAAAACAATAATGACAATAACATTGAAGATGATAATAACAATGATAATAATAATAATGACAATGATGATAATAATGATGACAATAATGTTAAAAATAATCACAATGATAATGATGATAATTATAATGATAATGACGATGAGGAGGAGGATGATAATAATAACAA
>BOPN01001843.1:198647-201147 GCA_017312705.2 Penaeus japonicus
TTCTTTGCTTGTTTCTTGGGCTAGAATGAGTTTGGTTTGGTTTGTCTATTATCAATATTGTTGTCGTCGTTAGCATTCTAATTGTAATTATTATCATTATCCTTATTATCATAATTATTGTTGCTGATTCTGTTGCTTCTGATATTATCTTTTTTTTATATACTTTTTTGTTATTGTTAATTTTCTATTATTATTATTTTCAATATTCCATTGCTATTATCATTATTTTTATTATCAATATCATTATTATTATCAATATCATTATTATCATCAATATCATTATCATTATCATTACAGAATTATTATTATTCATCCTCTGTCTCCCTTAGTCTCTCTCTTTCTTCCTCTCTCTCTCTCTCTCTCACTCTCACTCTCTCTCTCTCTCTCTCTCTCTCTCTCTCTCTCTCTCTCTCTCTCTCTCTCATTTACTCTCTCACTCCCCCCCCCCCTCTCTCTCTCTCTTTCTCTCTCTCTTTCTCTTTCTCTCTTGCACACACTCTCTCTCTCTCTCTCTTTCTCTCTCACTCTCTCTCTCTATCTTGCTCCTAATCTCTCTCTCTCTCGTCCCACCCAACTCTCTCTCTGCAACGGCCGAGGGGGTGAATCTCTACAGTAAAATGAACAATGTCGAGCTCAGGCTGTAAAGTGCATTGTCGAGGTACATTGTTTCTTTTACTGGCTTAATTTGCGTAAAAAAAGTACTCGTACTTTGAGCTGCTCCTCCTCCGAGCGAGGTGTTGCTCCTAGACTCCTTGGCGAGAGTAGGTTGAGTTAGATTGAATTTAGTTTATTCGAGTTAAATTAAGTTAAGGTTTGTTAGGTTAGGTTAGGGAATGAAGATGGGAGTGTTTATTGGATTAATACGTGGCTCTTGCGGAGGGAAGACATCATAACGATAACGAGTGTCAGAGGAAATGAATAAATATAAAGTGAAGAATATAAGTGTATGTTTAGATATATGTGTGGTGGTAAGCTATGTGCGTGACAAAACATTTAACAAATATTACTAATATGCAGTGTTTATATAAATGTATATCAATTATATTAATGAATATAGGATTTGATGTATAAAGCCATATTAGTGTACATATCTCAATGATATTAAGTTGATTAAATAACAATAAAGAACACATCACAATAGCACATCCCTTGTTCTAATCTGGAAATTTTAAGTTTCCATTGTTGGTAACAACATTAAAGTATGTAAAAGAGAGAAAAATGGTCGAAAGAAAGTTAATCCAAGGAGGTGTAAAAGTTGTGAAGTTCTTGTTATCTGTTGGTGGTCATGTCACCCAAAAGGAGGCTGGAAGTTATGTGAATTCGTCTTTTTTCGATTCTTAAAACACACACACACACACAGACACCGTGCATGTGTTTGTATGTGTGTTTGTACTTAGGTACATATACTATTGTTTTTGTTATGTATATACACACGTACACACAAACACGCACACACACACACACATTGTGTTTATTCTGTTTGACACGTGGTATCCATTTAAATATGTACTGAACAATTAATTCATGAAGCAATTTAAACTTTTACTTTTAACTTTTTTTGGCATAATGCATAAGTGATAGACTTTAGCATATGAATAAGAGTATAATGATGAAATGAATATTATATGAATTTACTCAATTCAGAGTTTCTACAGAGCTTTTGGGGAAAAATGGGAAAATTAGCAAGGATGATAGGAATAAGGATAATGCTAACAATTAGCACGATAGTATTTATAATGAGAATTAAAATAACAATGATAATAATGAATGATGATAATAACGATGATACTAAGAAGTATGATATTGATAATAAGAGTTATTAGAATGATGATAACAATAAGGATAATACCAGTGATAGTGATAACGATAATAACAATACCAATGATGATGTTAATGGTGCAAATAGTAGGAAAAAAGTGATAACAAAATTGAGATAATTCGGAAATAAAAAAAATCCTTTTAATCCTTGAAAACATAATAAACCTATTATCTTTTGCAATATCATATCTCCAACTAGGATCCAATTGTTGATTTTGTTTATAATGTATCTTGAAACAAAAGTTTTACTTATGTTCATATCTGATGTTCGATTTCTGGGAACCTGAATAATTTCCCTTTTCCATTAAGAGTAATGCCATCTTACAACGGTAAAGAGTTTTCTTTTTTGCAGATAGATTTTATGGATCAATAGATAAATAGATAAATAGATAGATAGAGAGAGAGAAAGAGAGAGAGGGGAGAGAGAGAGAGAGATAGATAGAGAGAGAGAGAGAGATGGAGAGAGAGAAAGAAAGGGTGGTGGGGAAGGAGAGGGAGGAGGAAGAAGGAAGAGTGAGAGAGGCATAAAAGAGAGGGAGAGATAAGCAGATGATAATTGCATGCTTGTGTGTTTATATATATATATATATATATATATATATATATATATATATATATATATATATATATATATATATATGTATGTATGTATGTATGTATAAGCATATATATATATATATAT
>BOPN01001843.1:241147-243647 GCA_017312705.2 Penaeus japonicus
AGTGATTTATTAACTAGACGGGGTTAACATGGTTAAATTTTATTAAGATAAAATAATCAAAATAACTCATTTCACATAAAGAGAACCTTCTAAATCCGTCTGTGATGATGAATGATAATGATTCAGATCTATTTGACTCTTCTTTTGCATTTAGACTTTTTGTTGCTTCTAACCTCAGTGGGAACTACACGTAACTGCCCTAGGTAGAAGACTGTCCCCTAAAACCTGACTTTTCCTCCAGATTTTAAGATTATTTCGCGTCTACTCAACTCCTAATACTATACAAATCTAAAATTCACCCTTCAATCGAGCACTGATCCCGTATCTGTGATGGTGATCCTAAAGCCATTTTTTCTATACTTTACAAGATCCAATCCCAACCTATGTATCTAATAAACAACTGGAATATGATTAAAAAAAAATACATTCCCTGTCACCTTGGAAATCACAACCCTTATATAGTTCTCACCCTCTCCACATTTCCGTCCCAAATATGGAACTCTCTCTCACAACTTCTTTCTTACACCCCCCACCCCACCTCACCCCACCCACCCCATTCATTCATAGCAAGTAAGTAAAAATGACATGATAAGAATGATGATGATAATTATGTTTATCATGAAAACGATAATGAATATGATAATAAAGGTGATAATAATTATGATAAAAAGATAATGAATACAACGATGAAAAATATATGAATATGATAATGATAATTATAGTAATGATGATGAAAGTAATAATTAATATGATACTTATAATGATAATAGAAATGATAATAATAATATTAAAGTTGATACAGATGATAATAACAATATTGATGATTATAATAATGATAATAATAAGGAAAATGTTGCTAATAATGTAAAATTTATATAAACAAAAATAGTGATGATGATATTGATAATAGTGATAATAAAAATATGGTAATGGCAATGTTAAGAAGAAAAATAATTGAAATAACTAAAATCATGTTGAAATGATAATATAGATACTGACAATAATGATAATGATGGTTGCACTAGTGACTATAGTAATAATGATGATGATAATGATTTCAATTATAATAGTAATGATAATGATGATAACAATAACGATGATAATTATGATGATAATGATAATAACGACAGTAATAGTAATGATTATACTAACAATGATAATGATAACCATGACAAAGATGATAGCAATAGTAATAACAATAATAACAATACTTAACAATACAACAAACAATTTCTCTCTTTACAAAAAGCAAAACAAAAACGACCACAATACTTTTATTTCCCCCTTACGAGAAACATTTTTAAACCTTTTTTTTTCCTTCTTTTTTTATCTCTTTTTATTTATACTTTTTTTTCTTCTTTTTTTTTCTCTTTTTCCCCGAACGTGGCGGAAGAAATTGCCATGTCTTCTCGGAGGCCTCTTCGACAAGGCAACAAATTCTTCTCGGAATTGGCGTTTGTAACAGGCATTACATTTATCGGGAGATGGTGGGGGAGGGGGCAGGGGAGAGGAGGCAGAAATATGGGAGGGGATGGCGTGTAGATGGAGAGGGGGAGGAGAGTGCGGGGGGCGGGGGGGGAAGGTATTTCTTTGTTGTTCTTCCATTAATGATGTTATGGGACAAATGGACCTGTATTGTACACACTGTGATAAAGTCTTCGTAAATTTTCGTGTTTCGTAAAGAGCGAAGGATGATGTGTTATCATTATAAGTGTATATATATGATGTGTATACGTTTACATTTATAATCATAACGAAGGTTTCTTGATCGTGAAATCAATATTAATTTAATGAGAAGTAGAATATTATGATAATCTACGTAATTAAAGGCATAATCATATTAGCGACAATAATGTTAATGATGATAATGATGATAAAAGAGGAAGATATTTATGATGATAACCACCGTAATAGTGATGATGATAGGTATAATTTATAAGTATTATTATTCATGGTCGTGATGATAATGGTGATGACATTAATGATGATAAAGATAATAATAACAATAGTATCTTTAATGACAGTGATGATAATGATAATAATAATGAAACTGATCATGATGACAATAATAAAGATAATGAAGATGATAATGATAACAATGAAGATAATTATGATAATGATAAGGATCATGATAAAACAAACAATAACAATGATAATGATCAGGATATTAGTAATAAGAGCAAGAGTAATAACGATAACAAATGGTGATAATAATAATGAAAAGAATAATGATAATAATGATATAAATAATAATAAAGATAATGATAGTGGTCATGATAATGAAAATGATGATAATAATGATAATAATAATAGTAGTAATGATAATGATGATGATAACAATAATAAAGATAATAAAAGCAATATCAACAGTAAATATAATAAAAATATGATAACAGTAATGATAATGCTAAACATAACTGATGCAAATGATGATGGTAAGAAAGAGAACGAATTAAAGATGGAATCAGAAAGGAATTGGATTGTCTACAAGGGCCGGTGT
>BOPN01001844.1:11126-16126 GCA_017312705.2 Penaeus japonicus
AAACAAGAGTGTTTATATTCTGAAGAATGTTTCTCAAGAAGTTTTCAAAGATTCATCACTAAATGACAAAACATTTCTGCACTAAGGATTTCTCAGTGTGAGCCATATTGCACGTTCTTGGTATCTGAAAAGTAAAACAAAAAGTTAGGTTAATGAAATGGAAATCACATATTGATAATAGAACAGGAGTATTTGTTATATACGTAGATATCTTAAATGCTCTCTCTCTCTCTCTTTTTTTTTTTTTTTTTTATTCCCAAGCAAATATAGTTATATCCATCTGACCATCTGTCTATCTCGGTTCATATATCTGTTTATTTATCTCTCTAAATGATTGTCTATTTATCTGTCTGTCTGTCTGCCTGCCCTGCTACCTGTCTGCCTATAATATATATATATATATATATATATATATATATATATATATATATATATATATATATATATATATATATATATATATATGCATATATATATATATATATATATATATATATATGTATATATATATATATATATATATATATATATATATATATATATATATGTATACATACATACATACATATATATATATATATATATATATATATATATATATATATATATATATATATATATATATATATATATATATATATATATATATATATGTATATATATATATATATATATATATATATATATATATATATATACATATATATATATATATATATATATATACATATACATATATATATATATATATATATATATATATATATATTATATATATATATATATATATATATACACATATACATCTATCTATCTATATATCTATCTGTCCATCTATCTATCTATCTATATACAGTATATGTATCTGTATGCATGTGTGTGTGTATGCGTGTATAGACAGATACACAGATATATACATACACACCATTATCGCTATTATTGTAACCATCATTATCGTCATTATCGTTATCAATATCATTATCATCATATCTACCAACGTAATCTTTGGTTTTCATTGTTATTGCTAGAACATGAATAATCAAGATTCATTCTTACATTATTATTATCATTTAATGTTACCATTTTTATCATTATTCAAGATCACCATCAATACAAATATAAGCATAAAATTTCATCACCATTCACCAGCACCATCATCATAATCATCACACTACAATCAGCATACCTATTACAAACATCACCAATGCCCTAATCACAACAATCTACATCACTCTTCACAATACCTTCGTCATAACTATCATCACTTTTCTCTTTGTTATCTAAGTTCGAAAAAAGACAGTCACTGGCCATAAAGTGCCTACCGCCTGGCACTCTCCTGTCCCTCATGACACTGGGCTATGAGAAGTCATTTTCTTCCTGAGAGTCCCCTGGTTAGTGGTCTTATTCGTCTTTTAAATAATTCTCTCTTTCTTTCACTCTCTCTCTCTCTCTCTTTTCTCTCTCTCTCTCTCTCACTCTCTCTTTCACTCTCTCTCTCTCTCTCTCTCTCTCTCTCTCTCTCTCTCTCTCTCTATCTATCTATCTATCTATCTATCTATCTATCTATCTATCTTGCTCGCTCGCTCTTTGTGTCTATTTCTCAGTCTGTCTGTCTCTCTCTCGCTCTGTGTGTCTTTCTGTCTGTCTGTCTGTCTCTCTCTCTCTCTCTCTCTCTCTCTCTCTCGCCTGCTCGCTCGCTCGCTATTTGTGTCTATGTCTCAGTCTGTTTCTGTCTCTCGCTGTTTCTCTCACTCTCTCCCTCCCTCTCTCTCTCTCTCTCTCTCTCTCTCTCTCTCTCTCTCTCTCTCTCTCTCTCCCTCCCTCCCTCCCTCCCTCCCTCCCTCCCTCCCTTCCTCCCTCCCTCCTTCTCACCCTCTCTCCCTCCCTCCCTTCCTCCCTCTCCCTCTCCCTCTCTCTCTCCCTCCCTCCCTTCCTCCCTCCCCCTCTCTCTCTATCTCTCTCCCTCTCTCCCCCCCTCCCTTCCTCCCTCTCCCTCTCTCTCTATCTCTCTCCCTCTCCTTATGAATAGACAAGAGAACTCGATAAAAATAGAAAGAGACTTATACTGATATGGAAGTGACGGCTCCCTATCTCCCCCCCTGGCGGCGAGGATGGCACCGAGGATGGCACCGAGGCCTTCCGATAACGTGATGATAACGGTGCCTCTGTGGCCTTCTGCGGGTGGAATTTTTGTGTCGGGGGGTTGGGTGTGGGTGGAGGGGTGGGTGGTGGGTGGGATGGTGGGAGATGGGTGGGGGGATGGGGATGATGGGGTGGGTGTAGGTGGGGGGTGGTGGATGGGGGGAGATGGGTGTAGGGGGGGGTTGGTGGGTGGGGGTGGGGGTGGGGGGATGGGTATATGGTGGGTGGATGGGTATGTGGGGGTGGGAGATGGGTGGGTGTGTATGGTGGGGGTGGGGGGGGATGGGTGTGTGGGATGTGGAGGTGGGTGGGTTGATGAGTCTGTTTGTGTCTTTATGTCTGTTTGTCTGTCTGTAACTGTATCTGTGTCTGTGACTTTGACTATCTTTGTTTGTCTGCCTGTATGCCTGTTTGTCGGTTCTTTCTCCTCTCTCTCTCTCTCTCTCTCTCTCTTACTCTCTTTCTCTTTCTCTTTCTCTCTCTCTTCCTCTTTCTCTTTCTCTCTATCTATCTATCTGTCTATCTATGCCTACCTCTGTCTCTGTCTCTGTCTCTGTATGTCTCCCTCTCTGTGTCTCTCTGTCTCTCATTGACTCACCAACCAACCCATCCACTCATTCCCTCACTTGAACAGTATACATAATTTCTTTTCGCAAAGAGAGAGAGAGAGAAAGAGAGAGAGAGAGAGAGAGAGAGAGAGAGAGAGAGAGAGAGAGAGAGAGAGAGAGAGAGAGAGAGAGAGGCAGAAACATAAAAAAAACAACTGTACGTGGTTACCTCTGCTCTGTCACTCCGCTGAGAACAAGAACCACAAAACATGCGAAGGACAGGATCCCCCTCCCCCCTCTCCCCCTCCCCTCCCCCTTCCTTGGCGACGACAATTTTCGTGGTATGCATATTCATGATGATTCGAAGCCATCCCCCCCACCCCCCACCCCCCCACTCATGCTTTATATCTGCCGTTATGCATGGACACGTTCACTGAAACTGGCGCGCACTATAGGCGCACTATAGCTCTATAGAGGCAGGGATAAAGAGAGAGAGGGAAGGAGGAAGAGAGAGAGAGAGAGAGAGAGAGAGAGAGAGGGGGGGGGGAGAGAGAGAAGAGAGAGAAGAGAGAGAACGAGAGAGAGAGAGAGAGAGAGAGAGAGAGAGAGAGAGAGAGAGAGAGAGAGAGAGAGAGAGAGAGAGAGAGAGAGAGAGACTTCCTAAGTCATATCTTTACCCCCAAGAGTTTCCTCCTTCTTCCTTCCTCTCCTCCTCACCAGTTCCTCATTATTCTCAGTTCTCGCTCTTCCTCATTTTCTTCCTCATCCTCTTTGTCTCCCATGCCGACCACATTCCTTCAGGAAGACTTCAGCCAATGTTAGCGTGTGTCCGAGCGCTCTCTTTATCTCCTGTTCCCATGCCTCCTCCCTCTTGCGTCTAGTGGTTGCTTGTTGTAGCTCCCCCTCCCCCTTACCCCTTCCCCTTCCCCTTACCCCTCTCCCCCTCTCCTTACTAAGCACGTTCCCTTCCCCATTCCCTCGTTTCTTCCCCTCGTACTACCCTCCCCATCCTTCCCTCTCCTCCTTCCTGCTAACCTCACCCCTTCCTTATTCCTCCGTCCCTCCCACTACCCTCACCCCTCTCCCTCCACTCCCTCCCACCACCCTCACCCCTTCCTCTCCACCCCTTCCTCGCTAAGCGCCCTTGAGCTCCTCCTAAGGTTCAATTTCCCTTAACTTCACCTTCTCAGCGTGACTTCTATTGACAATTTTCCGCACTGTTCTTCCCCCCCCCCTCCTCCTCCTCTGACTTCCTTAACCTTCCCACCCCCTTCCTTCACCAAGCCATATTTCTGTATTTTTCCGTAGGATCTTTTTCTTGGGGAGGGGGGGAGAGGGGTGAAAGGGGTGGAGAGGGATAGGGGAGCTATTATTATGATAATAATCATCTTTTATTCATAAACATTATTCCCTTATCTCACTTTCTATTGCGTCTTCCCACTTGCTTTATTTGTTTTATGTTATTCTTCTCTTTTCTTTTGAGCTTTCTTCTTTTTCTTTTTTTTTCTTTCGAATTTTCTCTATATTGCCTTTTTCTTTTTTTTTCCTTTCGAATGTTTCTTCTTATTTGTCATGTCCTTTTCCTATCCTATTCTTTAGATATTTCTCTTTTCATCCCATTTTTTCTTCCTTTTTACTTCATTGTTCTCATTATATTTCTTCTAATCTCTTCCATTTATTTCTCTGTTTTCCTTTGATTCACTTTAGTCCACGTAATCTCTATTACCTTCAACTAATTTTACATTTTATTTTTCTCTTCGATTTCCCTTCGTTTTCCTCTTTTTCCTAACCCTTGTTTACCTCACCTTTTACAGTCCAACCAAACCACTCATCATCCTAACCTCACATTTTATTCCATCTCAGCTTTTTGCATGTTTTTGAAAGTAAAGAATCATCTTACAAAGTCCTCTTCTCATTCTTCAAGTCACGTTTCTCTATCTTAGAAAAAAAACACTTTATATATATATATATATATATATATATATACATTTCTTTAACTATGCATTCGGTATATTCATTTTTTTTATTAATAGCTTTCCTGACAGATTTTTTTAATCTTTATTTATTTTATTTTTTTATTTTTTCATTCATTCATCAATGTATACTGACAACTGCCCTCGAGACCTCTCGCTATTAAGCCTCGGTTTCTCGTTTCAAAAATACATATTTTGGAGGCACCATGAACTACGCTTCTGGGATACGTTTTATGCCTGTCAGCATTCAGAGAGAAAGAGGAGGGAGAAGGGGGGAGGAAGGAGAAAGAGAGAGATTGAGGAAGAGAAGGAAAGAGGGAGGAAAGGGAGAGAGAAA
>BOPN01001844.1:66126-68626 GCA_017312705.2 Penaeus japonicus
TTCTCTTTCTCTCTCTCTCTTTCTCTTTCTCTCTCTCTCTCTATCTATCTGTTTATCTATCTCCCTATCTATTTCTTTTATCTATATATCTATCTATCTAACTATTCATTTTCTCTCTCTCTCTCTCTCTCTCTCTCTCTCTCTCTCTCTCTCTCTCTCTGTCTCTCTCTCTTTCTCTTTCTCTATTTCTGTCTGAATGTATATATGTGTATGCATGTGTGTGTGTCTGTGTGTGTGAAAATGTGTATATTTGTGTGTGAAAATGTATGTATGTACGTGCGTGCATGTATGTCAGTCTGTCTATATCTCTCTCTTATAAAAAAGAAAATAATGGTTTGACTCGAGACTCTATAAACTTAGTTACTCAGAACACAAGACTATCCCATGTTCAACAAGAAACATCAAAGACCGAATTTAAACATTTCAAAGAAGCAAAAAAAAAAAAAAAAAAAAAAAAAAGAGACTCAAAATGCAAACACGACTAAGAGACATCAACACCCAAAACATACAACCAACAAGACAAACAAATACAAAACAAAAAACAAAAACAAGACACTACAAACGAAACAAAAACCTTTCAAAATTACGAGATATGCAAAAGAAAGAAAGAAGAAAAAAAAGGGAGAAGGGGGGAAGGGGGGGAGGGGAAATGAAAGTGGGTAAAGCCAAAAGACCCAAAAGGTTCAAGGAAGAGGGGACCCATGTTTATAATGTTGACATAACGTTTCATTGTGGCCACACAATAGTCACGATCCAATTACAAAACGGGTTCCTATAAACAGTCCTTTTGTAGGTAAGTGGTCGAGTTATAGGGGTGAGGGAGGGGGGAGGGGTGAGGCGGAGGGGAAAAGGGGAAAGAGGTTTAGTGGGTAGAGGGAGGAGGGTAAGTTAGGGGAATAAGGGAAATAGCCTCATAGAGGAGGAGAGGGGAGGGGAAGGGGAAGGTAGGGGAGTGAGGGAAATAGCTCCCTAGGGTAGGAGAGAGGAGGGGAAGGGAAAGGTAGAGGAGTGAGGGAAATAGCTTCCTGGGGGAGGAGAAGTTAAAGAGTTGGGGAAACAGGTTTTAGGGGGTGGTTTGGGGTTTTAGGGGGTGGAGGGGAAGGAGGAGGTCAGAGCAACAGTGGCTGGGAAGAAGGGAGGGGGCAGGGAAATAGAGGTTGGAAGGGAGGAGAGGAGAACAACAGAGACTGTGAGGGAGAGAGGAAAAGGGGACTTGGAGGGAGAGGGTAGGGAAACAGGGTCTGGAAGAGTGGGGTGGTAGGTAAACAAGGACAGGAAGGGAAGAGAGAGGGAGGGTGGGGAGAGAAACAGAAGCAGAAAAAAAAGGAAAGAGGGGGAGGGAGAGGAGGAGGGTGGTGGAGCGAGAGAAAACAGGTATGAGAAGGAGAGAGAAAAGGGAGAAGAGGAGGAGAAAAAGAACAAGAGCTGGAGCTGAGGAGTCGCAGCGGGAGAGCTCTTCAGAGGGAGTCAGACACAGGTTCTCGGTAAGGTTGTCCCTCTGACCTGCCTTTTGTTTGTTTACATGAAATGGACGCGCGAATTTATGTAGCCTAGTACCCTATTCTCCCCGCCCCCCTCTCCTTAAACTATTGACCTTTCTCTTTCTCTTTTTTTTTCTCTCTATTACTATTTCTCTCTCTCTCTCTCTCTCTCTCTCTCTCTCTCTCTCTCTCTCTCTCTCTCTCTCTCTCTCTCTCTCTCTCTCTCTCTCTCTCTCTCTCTCTATTTCTGTATGTATGTATCTGTGCGGATGTGTGCTGGTATATATGTAGAACGCATATATTGTATATATAAGTCAACAAACAAACATCTCATTTCCTTCACCAGATACCCTTGTCACTCACCCTGACACAAAGGATTCCAATGCCAGCATCCTTGAAGAGAACGGCTCATCCTAAGAGGACAAGAAACACCTTACACTCAGCTCGTACAGCGAGAAAGGCCGTTCCATATTTTCTGAACTCTTGTCTCAAATTACCAGGAAAAAAGGAAAAAGGAGCAAATTGCAACAAGAAGGATTTGCCTCAACTGCAGAAAAATGGATCGTTAAATAAGATATATCTGGTCATGATCTGTTTCTGGAAGTTTGCTGAAGGATTTTTTTCTCAAAAGTTCTTGCTGTTGGTTACGTTTTTTTTTTCCTTCGAAAGATGGGAACTTCTGCCCTTTCTCCCTCTTTTTTTATATCCCTTTCTTCTATTTTGTTTTCCTACATTCCACTACCTTTTCTCCTCTCCATCTTTGAAGAGAAGAAACCTCAGTCACTACTCGTCTCTACCTTTCCCTTCGTGTTTACAGAAGATTCCCCGCCATTTTCTGGACGAAGCGTCGACTTCGCTCCCCTGCCCCACCCCCCTCCCACCAACCATCCAGCCAAAACGTCGACTCTCCCCGAGTAAACACTGACAATGCTTTCATTTTCTTGCCGCTCCCAGATGCGCTATGTCCATTCTTGGGCCCGGCCAGCGTGGTGTAAGTCAGAGAAAACTGGTCGTGTTTT
>BOPN01001844.1:78626-81126 GCA_017312705.2 Penaeus japonicus
GATGATTGTTATTATCATTATTAGTATTGTCATCCTTATTATGGTTTTATTCTTATTATCATTATTATCATTGTCATCCTTATCATAGTTTTATTATCATTATCATTATGATTGTTATCCTTATTATAGTTTTATTATTATTATCATTATCATCATTGTCATCCATATTATAGTTTTATTATTATCATCATTATGATATTCATCTTGTTTATCATTATCATTATTGCATTTAGATTAATATCATTATTATCATCATTACATATTTATATTTCTTATCATCATGAATATCATTATGATCATTATCACAATTATCATTATAATTCTTATCATTACTATCATCATCATTATCATCATCACCACCATCACTAGTATTATATAATTTTATTACATCATTAATTTCCGACAAAATTATATTAATCTACCGAACTAAATTTGAAATATAGCAATAAAAAAAAAAAAAAAAAAAAAAAAAAAAAACATTTAATCTTGAACAAATCAATTCACATTGCTATCAAGGCCCTGTGCAATTTCAGAACCCGAAAGCTGGATATTGTGTACCGTAGCGTACCACAGAGACTCTCCGGCGCGTACCCTAAGTTTAAGTACAGCCTCCCTCTCCCCCTCCTCCGTCCCCTTCCCTCCCTACCCCCTACCCCATATTCTCTCTCGCCTGTTTTACTTTCATTCTCCCTCTTTGTGTCTTCCATAGGATATATAGCTACTTGGAGGGAGCTAACCCTGTCAGTAGATATAGTTACATGTATGCATACACACATGCAGATATAGATAGATAAGTAGATGGGCAGATAGAGGAATATATAGATGGATAGTTAGAAATAGATTGGTATAATGATAGATAGATAGTTAGATATAGATTGATATAATGATAGATGGATGGATAGATAAATATAGACATATATATAGAGAGATAGATAGATAGATAGATAGATATAAACATATATATATATATATATATATATATATATATATATATATATATATATATAGAGAGAGAGAGAGAGAGAGAGAGAGAGAGAGAGAGAGAGAGAGAGATACATATGTATATATATATATAGAGTACATATGTATATATATATGTGTGTGTGTGTGTCTGTGTGTGTGTGTCTGTGTGTGTGTGTGTGTACACGCTCTATCGAACAAACAAAGTGCCAAGAGATAAGAAACAACCCAACAACAACACAAGATAAACCAGAATGCCTTCGCTGCCGCCTTCTCCTCGGCATCCTAACGACGCCCTTCTCGTCTCCGAAGGAACTCACTCACTCCTTCTCCTCCTCGACTCCTTCTAACCCCCCCACAGCCCCCCACAGCCCCCCACAGCCCCCCACAGCCCCCCTCATTCCCCCCACACCCCACCCCCACACACACCCCACCCCATGCGCCTGTGTTTTCGGCCTGTCTGGAGAGACCCAAGTTGCTTGTAGTTTTCCATGAATACATTCTTTCAATGCATGACACTTTCGTCGCCGAGAGAAGTAAATTGAAACTTATTCAGGCATACGTGTTTGCCGTTGCAACTTCAACAGAAAGTCAGGCAAGGACAAATTCGCGCACGTGAAAGCTCGTCTCGCGGAATATCTATCTGGATTCGCAACTGTCGCCAAGAGCAGCATCCATCTTGACTCGTAAATCCCACGGGCATATCGGCTTTGTTTTCTCTCTCTCTTTTTCTTTTATTGCTCTCTTTCTCTCTGTCTCTTTTTCTCTCTCTGTGTCTCTGCCTCTCTCTCTGTCTCTTTCTCTTTCTTTCTCTCTGTGTCTCTTTCTCTTTCTTTCTCTTTTTCTCTGTCTCTCTCTCTTTCTCTCTAACTCTCACTCTCTCTCTGTTTTTCTCTTTCTCTTTCTCTCTGTCTCTGTCTCTGTCTCTGTCTCTGTCTCTGTCTCTGTCTCTGTCTCTGTCTCTGTCTCTGTCTCTGTCTCTGTCTCTGTCTCTGTCTCTGTCTCTGTCTCTGTCTCTGTCTCTGTCTCTGTCTCTGTCTCTGTCTCTGTCTCTGTCTCTGTCTCTGTCTCTGTCTCTGTCTCTGTCTCTGTCTCTGTCTCTGTCTCTGTCTCTGTCTCTGTCTCTGTCTCTGTCTCTGTCTCTGTCTCTGTCTCTGTCTCTGTCTCTGTCTCTGTCTCTGTCTCTGTCTCTGTCTCTGTCTCTGTCTCTGTCTCTGTCTCTGTCTCTGTCTCTGTCTCTGTCTCTGTCTCTGTCTCTGTCTCTGTCTCTGTCTCTGTCTCTGTCTCTGTCTCTGTCTCTGTCTCTGTCTCTGTCTCTGTCTCTGTCTCTGTCTCTGTCTCTGTCTCTGTCTCTGTCTCTGTCTCTGTCTCTGTCTCTGTCTCTGTCTCTGTCTCTGTCTCTGTCTCTGTCTCTGTCTCTGTCTCTGTCTCTGTCTCTGTCTCTGTCTCTGTCTCTGTCTCTGTCTCTGTCTCTGTCTCTGTCTCTGTCTCTGTCTCTGTCTCTGTCTCTGTCTCTGTCTCTGTCTCTGTCTCTGTCTCT
>BOPN01001844.1:156126-158626 GCA_017312705.2 Penaeus japonicus
AGTGAGACAAAGGATATCCTAGATGCGTAAAAATAAAAAATAAAAAAATAAAATAAAGAACAACAACAAAAAAAAAATTAAAAAAAATAAAAAAAAAACTATGATATATATATATATATATAAACATAACTAAAGATGAAAAATAGATTAATAAAAAAATGGTATAAATGATAAAGAAGAATGTTGAATTGATTAATGAATGAGTAATGATTATAATTGATAAAATATCCTAAATGTTTTTATCTATTAGAAAGGGCAGCATCTAAAGATAACATATTTAGCTAAATCAAGTAACAAAACGTAATCCAGATAAACAGAGTGTAAGATAATGATATTAAGATAACTGTTATCGAAAACCACAATCCCGTTAACAATTATCAAGATTTTAAAACAAACAAACGATAGCATTGGTATTAGGAATAATAATGACAGTTTTTATATCAACAACAACAGTGATAACGATAATAATAATAATAGTTGTAACTATTCTAATACTGATAATAATATTGATAACAATAACAATAATAACAACGACATTAATGATGATGAAAATGATAATGATTATCTCAATAATAATATCATTATTAATGATGATAATAATGATAACGATGATGATGATAGTAATTATGATACTAATAATAAAAATACTGACAATTATAATAATGATATAATGATAATAATGACAATAATGATAATACCAATAGCAATAAAAATAACAATACCAATTATAACAATAATGATGATAATCAAAATAATGATAATAATGATAGTAATGATGATCATGATAATAATAAGAACAATAATAGTGATAGTAATAATAATAATAATAATAACAATGATAATGGTAGTGATAACAATGATAATAATAATGCTGATAATGATAACAATAATGATAATCACAATAACAATGCAAATGATAATGATAATAAGAACAATGATAACATCATCCTTATCATCCTTATTATCATCACCCTCACCATTACCATCATCCTTATCATCATCATCATAACCATCATCACCACCATCACCATCAACACCATCTTCATCATCATCACCATCATCCTTATCATCATCATCATCATCCTCATCAATCATCATAACCATCATCACCATCCTCATCAATAATCCCCATCACCACAAATCATCACCACCAATCACCATAACCATCACCACTATACCACAAAGCAGAGCGACACCATAAACAAACAAACAAACAAACAACAACAAACGCCACGGAACGCCAGTTACCTCTCGTTCCCTCCAGTGCTATTAAAAGTGCCTACGACTTTGCATGTCGTTGGGTCGTTTATGGTGTCGTTGTGGTGTTGCTTCTCTCTCTCCTCTCTCTCCTCCTCTCCTTGCATTATTATTTTATTTTCTTTCTCTGTCTGTCTGTCTCTGTTTCTCTGTCTGTTTCTGTCTGTCTCTGTCTCTGTCTCTGTCTGTGTCTCTGTCTCTGTCTCTGTCTCTGTCTCTGTCTCTGTCTCTGTCTCTGTCTCTGTCTCTGTCTGTGTCTCTGTCTGTGTCTCTGTCTGTCTCTGTCTCTGTCTCTGTCTCTGTCTCTGTCTGTGTCTCTGTCTCTGTCTCTGTCTCTGTCTCTGTCTCTGTCTCTGTCTCTGTCTCTGTCTCTGTCTCTGTCTCTGTCTCTGTCTCTGTCTCTGTCTCTGTCTCTGTCTCTGTCTCTCTCTCTCTCTCTCTCTCTCTCTCTCTCTCTCTCTCTCTCTCTCTCTCTATCTATCTATCTACCTATCTATTTATCTCTCTGCCTCTCTATTATTCCTATTTCTATTTCTATTTCTATTTTTTTGTTTTGTTTTTGTTCATTTTGATTTTCATTTTTACTTCTCCTTCTCTTTCTCTTTCTCTCTGTCTCTCGCTTTTTATCTGTTTACATATCTCTCGGTCTATTAACATCCTACCTCACTCACTCTTTCCTTCCCTTCCTTCCTTCCTCCCTCCTTCCCATCCCCCCTCTTTCTCTCCCTTCCATCTCAAGTTAATTTCACAACGTGGGGGTATCATTGCTATAATTAGATTCCTAATCTTCATTAGATCCCCTTTCTTGCCAATTCACAGACGGCACAAGTAAATAGATAGATGGGGGAATAAATAAATAAAGGAAGTGGAAAAGGAAATAAAATAATAGCCAAAGATTAGAAGATTGCTGCAAGAGAAAGAGTTATGTAATATCTTTATCATCATCTTCTCTTTCTTCTTCTTCTTCTTTATCTATTATGCCTTTTTCTTCTTCCTCTTCTGTTTCTTCTTCTCTTTTTCTTTTTCTTCGTTCTTCTCGTTCTTTTCATCCTTTTTTTTTTCTTCTTTTGTACTTCCCCCTTCTTCTGCTTCTTCTTCGTTTTCTTTTATTTTTTCTTCCTTTTCTTTTACTTCTTATTCTGCTATTTCTTATTCCTCTTATCCTTCGTCTTCTTAATTTTCTCTTCTTTTCTTCCTCTCCTTCCCATTCCTTTTTTATTATCTCCTCCTTATTCTCCTTCTT
>BOPN01001844.1:181126-186126 GCA_017312705.2 Penaeus japonicus
AAGGAGAAGAGGAAGGGGAATTTGGGGAAGAGAAGGGAGAAAGGGGAAAAAAGTGAAGTGACGAGTAGAAGGAAAGAATCAGAAGAAGAAGAAGAAGAAGGAAGAAGAGGGAGAGTAATGAGGGGAATGAGGAAAACCAAGAAGAGGAAGACAAAGAGTGCAACATAAGTCGGAAGAAAAGTGGACAGATAATTGAGGAAAACTTTTAAGATAAGTAGACTAGATACACGGAGCTCAAAAAAAAAGAAGAGACGGGGGGAGGGTGGAGGGGGGGGGAGTAGAGAATCCATGAGAATCAATAGGGGGGAAAATACAAAAAAAAAATAAGGAAGGATTAAAATAGAGGGCGGGAAGACAAAGCGAGAGAAAGAGAGGCGGGGAACCGAGGAATAAAAAATAATTAACTCTCTACTAGGTGATTGCGGGTTCCAGGGCCGTCATTAAGAATACGGCTTTGTCATCCCCCGTTATCACAACAGTCCATAGAGGGCAAGGAAGTCGAGCAGAAAAGCGTGAAATGGAATCAAAGCCAGTCAGGGGACGCAAGGATGAAAGACTGTAAAGGAGACAAGAGGGGAAAGGATGATCAGACAGGGAATTGGACGTTTTAGAGAGAGAGAGAGAGAGAGAGAGAAAGCGAGGGAGAGAGAGCACGTAAGAGAGGTGGGAAGAAAGAGAGAGAGTAAGTGAGAGAAAGAGAGAGAGAGAGAGAGAGAGAGAGAGTAAGCGAGGGAGAGAGAGCACGTAAGAGAGGGGGGAAGAAAGAGAGAGAGTAAGTGAGAGAAAGAGAGAGAGAGAGAGAGAGAGAGAGAGAGAGAGCGAGGGAGAGAGAGCACGTAAGAGAGGTGGGAAGAAAGAGAGAGAGAGAGAGAGAGAGAGAGAGAGAGAGAGAGAGAGAGAGAGAGAAAGCGAGGGAGAGAGAGCACGTAAGAGAGGTGGGAAGAAAGAGAGAGAGTAAGTGAGAGAAAGAGAGAGAGAGAGAGAGAGAGAGAGAGTAAGCGAGGGAGAGAGAGCACGTAAGAGAGGTGGGAAGAAAGAGAGAGAGTAAGTGAGAGAAAGAGAGAGAGAGAGAGAGAGAGAGAGAGTAAGCGAGGGAGAGAGAGCACGTAAGGGAGGTGGGAAGAAAGAGAGAGAGTAAGTGAGAGAAAGAGAGAGAGAGAGAGAGAGAGAGAGAGAGAGAGAGAGAGAGAGAGAGAGAGCGAGGGAGAGAGAGCACGTAAGAGAGGTGGGAAGAAAGAGAGAGAGTAAGTGAGAGAAAGAGAGAGAGAGAGAGAGAGAGAGAGAGAGAGAGAGAGAGAGACTAAGTGAGAGAGAGAGAGAGAGAATGAGAAAGAAAGAGAGGAGAATGGAGACCGAGAGAGATTCAGAGAAAAGGAAGAAGAGAGGGAGGGAGAGACAGGCGAATTAATGCCCCGAAGAGGAATCAAATTAGAATCATATCAAGGAAGATCCAAGAGCGCTGTGAAATGCAATAAGACTATGCATTGTGAAGTTGATCTCCAGTTCAAAGGCAAAGGAAAGGTAAGGGATATACAAATGCATTATACAAATAATAGAGCGAGGGTTATTTTGATATAGTCTAAATGGAGAAGAATTGATCCTCGGTGTTATAGATATGAAATGATAATATTGAATATTAGGATGAGATGAGAGGAGGATTAAGTCAATGACATTTCGAAGATAAGGAATAAGGAATATGTATTATAGAATGAATAGATAAGAATTACAGAAGAAAATATAAGTAATGATTTGCCAAAAAAAGAAGAAGAAAAAGTAAGAAAAATTAGATCCCCTTTCTCTCTTTCTCTCTCTCTTTCTCTTTCTCTTTCCCTCTCTATCTTTCTGGATAAAAAAAAAACTAAATCCTCTCTATCTATCTATCTGTATATCTATCTATCTGTCTGTCTGTCTGTCTATCTGCCTATCTATCTGTCTGTCTATTTATCTATCTATCCAACTATCTATCTATCTTTATCTATCTATTATTTACATATCTATCTATATATATATATTTATTTATTTATCTATCTATCACTTCTATCTACCTATCTGTCTGTCAATCTATCTGTCCATTTTTTCTATCTATCCAACTATCTCTATCTATCTATCTATCTACCTATATCTATCTATCTATCTACCTATATCTATCTATCCATCTATATATCTATTTATCTATCTACCTATATCTATCTATCCATCTATATATCTATCTTTATCTATCTATTCCTATCTATCTATCTCTCTCTATCTATCTATCTATCTCTATCTGTCTGTATCTATATATCTCTATCTATCTATATACTTATCTATCTATCTATAAATATATATATATATATATATATATATATATATATATATATATATATATATATATATATATATATATATATATATATATATATATATATATATATATATATATATATACATATATATAACTACCTATCTCTATCATTCTCCTTGTTTTGTTTCTCTCTCTCTCTCTCTCTCTCTCTCTCTCTCTCTCTCTCTCTCTCTCTCTCTCTCTCTCTCTCTCTCTCTCTCTCTCTCTCTCTCTCTCTCTCTCTCTCTCTCTCTCTCTCTCTCTCTCTCTCTCTCTCTCTCTCTCTCTCTCTCTCTCTCTCTCCCCCCCTCTCTCTTTCTCTCTCTCTCTTTCGCTCTCTCTCTCTCTCTCTCTCTCTCTCTCTCTCTCTCTCTCTCTCTCTCTCCCTCTCTCTCTCCCACTCCCACTCCCACTCCCACTCCCACTCCCACTCCCACTCCCACTCCCACTCCCTCTCCCACTCCCACTCCCACTCCCACTCCCACTCCCACTCCCACTCCCACTCCCACTCCCTCTCCCTCTCTCACTCTCTCTCACTCTCTCTCACTCTCACTCCCTCTCCCTCTCCCTCCCTCTCCCTCCCTCTCTCCCTAAACCATCCCACACCCACAACGAAATCTCTCGCATTCACTCATAACCTCACGAACACGCGGCCTCATCTAATAACCAGCCAGGTACGAGGATCTATCGGAAAGGCAATTTTCTCCTGTTCCGTGCAAAGGTCTATTCGTCGCTTCACTGATAAGTCTCCCAATACGGGACGAGCCTTTGACAGAATCGTTTTGTAATCGTCTTCAAACCTCTATGAGATCCGCTTTGTGTTGCTAAAGCATATGAGATCCTCTTTCTCCTTCCTCTTCTTCGGTCTTTCGTTCTTGTTTGATTTTTTTTTTTTTTTTTTTTTTTTTTTTTTTTTTTTTTTTTTTTTTTTTACTTTTATGGCTTCTTCTCTTTTGCTTATTGTGTTTCTGTTCTTGTACCTTCTCTAGTCTCATTTCTTTCTTTTTACTACTCTTCTTCGATTTTTTTTTTCTTCTTCTTCTTCTTCTTCTTACGACTCTTCCTCCTCCTCATCATCATCATCCTCTTCCCCTTGCTCCTCCTATTCCCCTCTTCCTATTTTTCTTCCCTTCTACCTCTTCCCTTTCCTCCTCCTCCACTCTCCTTCCTCTTCCTCTTCTACCACCTGCTGCTCCTCCACAATTCCCCCTCCTCCTCCTCCTTCTCCTCCCCTTCTCACTTTATCTTTCTCTTCTTTTCCCACTCTTTTTTTTTTATTCTTTTTCTTATCTTTTTCATTTTTTCCTGCTCTTCATCTTCTTGACCTTCTCTCCCACCAATTACCTCCTCCTCTTCCTTTTTTTTCTTTTCTTTGTCCTTCTCCCCTCTCCCCTTTCCCCTTTCTCCTCCTCCTACTGTTCTTTTTGTCCCTGCCCATCCCTTTCTCCCCCATTGCCCCTCCTCCTCTCCTCCTATTCCTCCTCCTCCTCCTCTTCTCTTCTTCTTCCACTTCCACTTCCTTTATTCCCTCTTCTTAAAAATAACAAGAGGAAATCTACAAAAAGGCAACGAAAGAGGAATTACGAAAAAAAATGATGATGAATGTGAAAAGGTGATGGAGATGAAGATGAAGATGAAGATGAAGATGAAGATGAAGATGAAGATGAAGATGAAGATGAAGATGAAGATGAAGATGAAGATGAAGATGAAGATGAAGATAAAGATATAGATAAAGATGAAGATGATGGTGATAATCAAGCCAAGTGCCGGACATGAGCGATGTGGAAAATTCATGGTAAATTTATTAAATTAATGAGGTAAAGAACGATAGCGAAAGAAAGGGCTGGAAAAGGGAAGAAATTGAATGGATGAGCGAAGTTTCGAATTAAGAAAAAAATAAACGTTTTTGGCTTCTCATAGACGGGGGGAGGGGTAGGGGGAGTTGGGAAGAGCGTAGGGGAAGGGGAGGAGGAGAGGGAGGAAAGAGGGGGAAGGAAGGAGGAAGGAGGAGGAGAAGAGGAACGTGGGAGGAATGAGGGGAAAAGGGAGAAGGGTAGGGAAGACAAAGGGGTAAGGGAGGAAGAAGGGAGAACAAAAGTATAGAATGGACGGAGGAAAGAGGGTAGAAAGGGAGAAAGCGTAAGCAGGCAGAGAGAAAGGAAATACTGGAGGGAAAAGAAGGAAAGGGAAAAAAAAAGAAATAGGAGGGAAAGGGAAAGAAAAAAGACGGTGAGGAGGGAAGGGAGATCATGAATAAAGGAGGGGAAGAGGGTGGAGGGAGAGAAAGAGGAATAAACAGCTTAACAGCAAAAGGGAAAAGTATATCTCGCGAGGAATTTTAATCTAGAACCAAAATCCCGCACGCCAGACTGACGAAGCCACTTTGAATGTCGACAAACGAACCAGGATTAAGACTGACGTGCTGTTTATAAGACAAGAATAGCCACGTGTAAGAGGGAAGGACCAGGTGAGAGAGGGGGGGAGAGGGGGGTAGGGAGGTGGAGGAAGAGAGGAGGGGAGGAGGAGAGAGAGAGAGAAAGAGAGAGAGAGAGAGAGAGAGAGAGAGAGAGAGAGAGAGAGAGAGAGAGAGAGAGAGAGAGAGAAGCAGAAGAATAGAAGAAAGAAAGAGGAAGAGAGGAGGGGAGGAGGAGAGGAGAGAGAGAGAGAGAGAGAAAGA
>BOPN01001844.1:228626-233626 GCA_017312705.2 Penaeus japonicus
CGATTCCAATCTCTATTTCATTACTCTCAGACGCTCACAGTTAGATGGTAAACACATGCCATCATCCGATCCTGTTATTGTTTTCGTTTTTTTATCGGTCTTTTCGTTTTTCACGCTTTTTTTCGTATTTGCTTTTGATCCAGAGATGTTAACCACTTTTTTACTTCTTTATTTTTTATTTAGAGATTATTATCCTCAAGGCCTTTTTTATGTTTCTGATTAACATTTCAGTAAATAAATGTGAAACAAGTGATATGTGGAAGGAAGGGGAATTGAAATATATTGACCTTACTGATTAGGGCGAAAATACCTTGCTACTGATATAAAGGATGAGTTTTACTTGCTTGACTTGATAGGGCTAGTGATGTTTAAAGATTAAAGTTATATCTTTAATGCAATTAGATATTGATATTGACAGAGTTGCTATGGTGATCGCCGTGATAGTCTACGGATATATCCCACCACGTTTCACTTTGTATTTAGCTGATAAAGGATTATCCGTTGTATTAGAAAATCTATTATAATGTTTTAGCCTTATATTAGGTTTTCACATTAGCTAATGTGCAAATAAAGTGTTAAACTCAACGAAATTATGTACCTATTTATATTTATATATTTGGCCAGGAAATGCAAAGTATTTACTCACTCTGATTTATCATTTATCATTTTTATACTATTATTACAGATAACACATGTTTTAATTACCTTCATACTGTTACCATCACTAATGAATTTTAAAACTTTTATCAATAATGAACTAGCTTATAACTATCACCGTCTCCTTCAGTCTTTTTTTCCTTTTCCATTTTTCGTACCATCCTTTAGTCCTTATTATATAAATAACTTTAAAAGAGTCTCCCCCTTATTCTACCTCGTTCTATCTCCAACCCCCAATATCATTCTTTTCACTGTAGTTTGTATGGACTCGGAGAAGCCTTGTCTTGGATTCTTAAATCAACCTGAATCAGATAATTTCCCTAATTAGTTGTATTCTTGTGATCCATTATTATTCCTTTAAAAAAGACGTTTGAAGTTCTATCAGTATCTACAACTTTGTTAAGATTTATAAATTCATTCTAACTTTAGGATGATGATGATGATTATTTTCCTAAATTTGATAACCTTTACAAAATCAATTCCATGCTTGATTTAGTCATATTTCTTCTCGAAACATTCGTCTTTATTGCAACATCAACATCTGACATCAGAGAATTCTATACCATGATTCCAAAATAAACAATGATCATACATCCAAGCAAACATTATTTTTTAATCCTCTTTTGACTAAATTATATTGATAACTAGTACATATTTCGATGAGTATAATAGATATCTATCTATTTTTAATGTTTGTTTTAAGCGAGTTAATCATTCGCTATATAACTAGTCACATTTAAAACCATAACAAAAGTTTACGTTGTGTAATACGTGGGTCGAAGCCAGAGAATTCAAAACCGCAGACTTTCCCGAACGACCAGACAACCACCCTGTCCAACCATCGGCCGCGCTGAACTACCAATCTCAGGTCGTTAGTAAGGAATTTTACAACGGTCACGGGGCATACATGGCGGTGCGAGGTAAAGGCCAACAACAACACAGGGAGAAGAAAGGGAAGTTGTTACGGACAGCTTAGCTAGAAGGGAAAGTGTCAAGAGGCAGAGCTCCACGCAGATCACACCCTCCCCCCCCCCTTCCCCGACAGACTCTGACCCCGGCATCAACGGCAATTATTTAAGATAAGTTTGATACTGAACCTGTGTGACAATTTACTAGATGAATGGGTATAATCCTTTTATTTTGCATGAGTCGACGATCCTTATTAGGCCTGTCTGGCCTTTTATATTTATTTGAAAACAATTGAAAACTGTCAAGCGCAAACCGGACTGCCCCATTAACCATAACATCATCTCAAGCTGTCAACCTATAAAGTCATATAACAGCAACAACCTCGGCTCATTGCCTGTGCAACTAGTGCTTTGTTGCACACTTCAGTCCCAGCAATAAGCTGAAATATGAAGTTATATCGGACATAAGAATGGGTAATTAGCAGGGAAAGATAAAATTTAAGTATTTCTTTGCAATTTTTCCTGACGTTTATTACGTGATTCTGTTGTTTTCCATCCCAAACGACTGGTTCGGAATTGTTAAAGTCCTGATAGTAGGGAAGGACATGAAGTATATCAGGCAAATTATGGGGTAAATCAGACTTCAATTTAATATTTACCAAAACATGTGAAAAAAACACACACAAAAACATTTAAAATCGGCCGTGTCCGCCATTAATCAAGATCTACGAACCAAAGCGCCAACTCTCGACAAACCCTGTCAGAAAACCACATACCTTTCTTTGTGTGTAGAAAAGGCGGTATTCCACCTTTCTTCGGTTCCAACGGTTTCCCCTAGATTGCTTTAGTAAAAAATGTACAATTTTAACACTTGAGGGCAATTGATGGGCTATGATATCACACAGAGACGGATACTGATGTCACATTTTTCCATTTTTGCAACAATATTGATCAAAGAATGCACGATAATCGACATGACATTGAAAACAAAACACTCTTCACCAGCGCTCGTCGAGGAACTGTCAAGTCGCCGGTAGTGAATACGCTCATCCACTGGTTATAAATTATTTAAAAAAAAAAGTAATAATAATAATGAAAAATGTTAGAAATGTTTGATTACTTGACATGAATGCACGGAATGTATAATCGTGAAAGGAAAGACACTTTTAACTAGAAATAATAGTTTATTTTACGGTTGCGTAGTAGCACACGAACTAGTTGACATACCGCAGAAATGTGTTACGCGGTCAGTGTAGGCTCGACATCGCACTGTTAACATCGTGAGCGACTTTTAAAAAATGTATCGCTGGCACATCCAACCTGCTGCAAAACTTCTTTATTATCAATTTGCAGAGGAAGTGTTATGAATAAAAATTAATTTCGATCTACCGATTACATGTACTATTTTTCTTATATCTTAAGGCTGTGTGAAACTGGACCAATTTCTCGTTTAGTTTGTAATTAATTACGAATCCAAACATCTTCGCCGTAAAGCTTTAGTTTCTTGGATTTCAACTCCAAGTTTGGGGGTAAAATGAGTTAATAGCTGCTTCATTTAAAATAAAAATGTGTCGTGGAGACAACGGGCGCCCCCTGCAGAATAGCGCTGAGGCGGAAACGTCAGCAAACTTTTTTTTTTTTTTTTTTTTGACGGTATATATACGCCAAGTATATCGTTGTTGTGTTATATCACATACCGGAATCAATACCTCAAAAACACGTACGTGCTCACGATACAACAACTGACATGACTAAAGTAGTCAAACTTTGCAAAACACGCGACATGTTTACCGCTTGCCAATCGATTTCATTGCCAATTGTTTAAAGACGCATTAAATACATGAAGGATTTTTTCCCGATAGATGGCTCTATACCAAACAAAACACATCGAGTAAAAGAAAAACGTATCAGTCAGTCGCTACTCAGTGAGTGATAAAGGTCGAAAGAGACGCTATTTTTTCTTTCTTTCTTTTTAGCATTACTTTTGACTTTTTTGGGGGGGAGTTTTTTTTTTATTTGTCCTCGTAATCAGTCAATTATCAATTAAAGTCGTTCGTGTTGTTATTGTGACTTTATCAATATTGATGTGTCACGAACGGTCCCATACTATAGGTTGTGCTCATCTTTCAATACATCTCTATCATTATTTTTGGAAATGTTTATTCTTTGTCCATTATTTTTTTCATCGTTGTAACACCTATTTCGTTGTTTTTGTTTTTTATTATGGATATTCGGTATTTAGTGTTTATTGTGTATTAGGACAATATGCTGTTATTATCATCATTAATATCATTATCCTATCATCACAAAGCCAAAACAACCAGGAACAACCAAGGAACGAGAAGCTTTTCCTATTATATTTATTGAATCTCTTAATATCCATGTTTGTTATTAGTGTAATTAATTATTATTTGAGTTATGTTATTTCTTAACTTATCACATCACATAAAGGTCTGTACGATAAATTATATTTTTTATCAGATTGTTTTGTTTTTTTTCTTCAGGTTTTGTGTTATTCAGTATGTAAATTTTCGGACCGATTTGCAGCCAAAGGTCTTTTAAACAATTTACGTTTTTGATATTTGTCACTTTTTTCTATACTCCCAGTAATTTTAATGTATTTTTTATCGATGACATCTAATGTGTTTGAATCTCTGCTTACACGATTTTTTTTTCTTCTGCCATCTTACCGTCTTTTGAATATTTTCAGTACCCGTTTATTTTCTTGAATTGTTGTGCACGCCGGCCCAACACTTTTTATTACTAATGATGATATAAGTTAGTTTATAAATGATCACCTTTGGGATTTTGACTTTACACATTTCCATACGAGTATAAAATCGCTCAAGTTCTTTGTTAATGGGTGTTATAAAACGCTTCAATATCACTGATATGTATTTTATTCGTAATTTATTACCTTGTAATAACTTTTCGTCGCTGCATTACGAGTATAATCACAAATAAAAACGTTTGATTGGTTGCAAAAAGAGTTTCATTCACGTCATTTTAATGCTATTTCTTTCTTCCTTTTGCGAATATGATCACACAAAGCAGTTGCTCCAGACATTTTATGTTTGTGATTTTACTGTCTATAAAACCTGTGTAAAACTGTCTAATTTAAGTTTTTTTTTCTTTTCTTTTCTTTCTTTTTTTTTCCCTTTTTTCTTTTTACACTCATGGCCCTTTTCACTGTCTGTTTTACAATTCCAACGCTTTTATCACGAATTTCTGTTTATCACACAAAAAAACACCTACTTTTCTCCCTAATTCGAAGGTCATTAGAGCGTTCAAAATCCCCTTTTAAGAGCTAATCATCTCGATTTAATCACAGTCCTCCAATCTGTCTTCCTAATCAGAATTACGGGAATGATATAACCTGTTCTCGGAGCGCGCCAGACGGCCACTTTGCAAGAAATAAAATCTGAAGGTCGTCTA
>BOPN01001844.1:253626-256544 GCA_017312705.2 Penaeus japonicus
TGACAATACTTACGCGGTAGCAGACCGAATTCATCGAGGGATGAACTGTGTGCAAAATATATGTCTGCTGTGATAATTGATGAGTGTGCAAAAGATGGTTAGCTGAATCTTGTTCTTCGGAAAGTGAAAGCGCGGCATATGAGCCAAGATCAATTGCAAATTAGAAAGAAAAATATGAATGTGGATGATGAATGTTAAAAAATGATAGCCAAATTACCAACCATATCTAATCCTTTAAATAGGCGTGAATTGAAGTCAAGATTTGGGTCAAAGTGGGTAAAAAATATTATGAATATGCTTATGAAAGAGAGAGAGAAAAATAACAATCCAAATATCAACCAGATCCAGTCCTTCAACTGATCAGAAGGCGCGACATGAGTCAGATCGGATGAGACTGGAAAAAAAAATATATGAATGAGCTGAGAAAAAAAAAATATATATCGTAACTTTGATCTTGCGGTCGTTTCGTTTAGGAATTGGTGACAGCATGATAAATAATTGTTTGATAGACCGTGCTTGTGGTCGGTTAGATTATGCGCCAAATTGAACTCGTCCCTTGGGGAAATGCTGTCTTAGCTCGAGAACAATGATAAATATGATGAATTATTAGACTGCTAAAATGTTTCAATTGCGTGGCGGCGTAATAGCCAAGATCGGGGTAAATTGAAAGAAATACCATTGATATGTGCAATGCTAATAAAAATGCGGGATTAGCAAGCCTGGAACGTCTGATAAGTGATAAGCGATCTATCTCTGTATGAGAGAAATAATCGTGACGTCAGGTTGTCAAGGTTTCCAAGGCGCAGCGTACCGGATTGCGAAAAATAACCCGTAATTCGCGGTTTATTCAATTGTGGTACCATAGGTACCATAGGGTATGAGATGCATATGCCATGGCGGCATGCAATGAAGGCCCGATAAGTGAGGTACAGTGGTGGGATAAAGGCAAAAGTAAGCTGAAAAACTATAAAATAGGAAATGATGAACCTTTTCCTGATTACCTACTGTCCTAATGAACGTTGCATTCAGTATTATGATAATATATTGGTGTTCCGATAGGCTCATGAAATATTATGAAAGGTCGTAGAGCTCGAAGAAGCCCATGATAACATAAATGGTCAATGTTGTTGAAGTCGACAATTGCTTAAAATCAAAAATAATGACAATTACGTCATATGATGATTCAAGTTACTTGCAATTAAATGATGAAATATGGAAGTAACAATAATCAATAATGCAATGATAAAAGCAAATATAGTCAAATATGACTAGACAATGAAAAAGGAATAAATTATGAGATATAAAACCATTGCAATAAAAAATACGATGAATTAACTAACATAAGTACACAGTGATAAAAGTAAATAAAATTATCAGAAATGTTGATTGTCAAATGTTGAGAAATATAGAATATCACACATACAAAATCGCTATTATCGGATATATATATATATATATATATATATATATATATATATATATATATATATATATGTATGTATATATATATGTATATATATATATATATATATATATATATATATATATATATGTATGTATATATATGTATATATATATATATATATATATATATATATATATATATATATATATATATATATATGTATATGTATATATATATATATATATATTATATATATATGTATGTATATATATGTATATATATATATATATATATATATATATATATATATATAATCACACATTATAAAATAGAGTAAATACAAACGTATTTACAAGACGATGAAATAAATGAAAATGTATATAAAATTGCATAGGTAAGATATATATAAATGTTAATTGTTGTAAACGATTTTCTTTTTTCGAATTCACATGGCCAGGAGTGGCCATAGAATAAGGTGTGGGTCACATGTAATAACACAATCTCTCAAGATAACACGGTCAGAAAGTTACCAGAAGGATAGGGAAGGTCACTTGAAATTTAATACATTTTTTCACGTCTCACGTTCAGAACTGAATTTAAGTACGCGTGAGTGGTTCACGACTTGAATAAAAATAGGTTAATAGTTTACACTTTTAACCTAAATGAAGTAAGTTCTCCTCCAGATACATAATCACTAATTATGTATCGTTGTGAAAAAAGATAGAGCGAAGAGCCACCAGCATGTCTAAATTGTGTAAAGAATAGAATTAGGTCCCATCATTTTTGTTACCAATCATGTCAGAAGTAAAAACACAGAAGAAAAAAAATGTAGCGAGCGGTCTACGAAAATAGGAGGCTGGCACGAACCCATGCTGGGTCCAGTTTATGTGATGGGTATATAGATCGCTCAATAACTCCACATAACAAATGAAGGATGGTGACAGACACCCCAGCTAAAACAATAACAATACATTATAAATCAAGATATATATACAACATAATTTACAGAAATAAGGGCACGATTGATACGTAATAGGGAAAGCTAAACCTACAGTAAAGCTAATGGTGATCTGATATAGTTATATAGAGAACACGGGAAACACTGACAAACCACAGTATATGGAATAAGGCACTAGACAATTATCTACCTGGAATCCTTTAGGAGGAGT
This sequence comes from Penaeus japonicus, assembly GCA_017312705.2. Taxonomy (NCBI): domain Eukaryota; kingdom Metazoa; phylum Arthropoda; class Malacostraca; order Decapoda; family Penaeidae; genus Penaeus; species Penaeus japonicus. The sequence goes on from BOPN01001844.1 coordinate 256,201, forward strand.
CGAAGGATGAGATGACTTCGCGGTTTGAAGTCTGAGCTAAATCTGGTTTAGAATCTAGAGAAAATCCTATTCTAAGGATGTTAAAGATAATACGAAGTCACTTTTAGGGGCACACATGACGAAGTACGGATCGACTTGACTATGATTGGCCGACGGGGGTAATGCCAAGGTTCGAAGCCCCGCCTTCCAAGAGACTTTCAGCAGGCACTTAGGATTGGCTCTGGAAACGTTGAAAGAGTCAGGTCACGAGAGGTGCAAACATATAGAGAAAGTGTTCTTTGATGTTAATTATAATTATTAGTTATGTAATTCTTTTGTTATCTATAAAAAATGTTATATATATA
>BOPN01001845.1:5000-7500 GCA_017312705.2 Penaeus japonicus
ATTTGCTTATACCAGGGGAGGCATTGATGGGCCCTGCTAGCAATCATTTTATTATTTATTTATGGAACATTATGTAAAAATATAAAACATATTATGATTAGTTTACCATACTATTTCAATCGTTTTCTTTGGTTATCTGAGTGAGGCCTCCCACCAAGGTCACTCTTTCCATCTTCCTCCCAACCCATGTAAATAACTTGTCACATGCATATGGGGGAAGAGGTTAACTATGCATATTTTGATATATAACACATGATGATTATGTTGAGGTTTTGGCTATATACTTGTAGAGGTTTTGGCTTAAAACTTGTCATATTCAGTAGCGACGTTTAAAATTTGGCGCGCGCCGGCAGCTCGGATACGGCGCGAGGAGCGTTTTCTACTGCTCGGAGTGAAGAGGTTAATCTAAGAGGCAGGAATTTTGAATTTAATGGTTAATAAATCTAATCTTTTTCTCGTGTGAGTAGATGAGGACGACCTTTTATTTTGAAACGATAGTCGTTTCTTGTGATCGCTTTCCCCTAAGCGGTTAATCTCGTTTTTGCCAGCTGCTTCCCTCCCCTCCCCCTCCTCCCTCCGCTCCGCCCTAATCTTCCCCTGTTTTTATGTCTCCCTTTCTCCCTTGCTTCTCTCTTTTCCTCTCTCCCTATCCTTCTCCTTGCCCCCCCCTTATTTTATTATCCCCTCCCCTTCTCCCTATGTTCCTTAATTCTCCTATTTCACCTCCTCCTCCTTATTCCCATCCCTTTATTTCTATCGTTCTCTCTTTATCTTCTCTTTCCTCCATCCCCTCTTCCACGCTTCCCTATCCTCCTCTCCCTATCTTCCTTTCTCTTCTCCCCTCGCACGGTCCTCTCTCTCCCTATCCTCTCTGCCCTCCCCCTTACAGGTTTATTTCACTTTTTTTTCTAAAACTAAATTATTACCAAAGAAATCGGGATTAAGAACTGAAAATACGATAAGAAAAATAAAGAAAGAGAAGAGGAGAGAAAAGGCAAAATAGATAATCAATAAAGAAGAATAGAGGAAAAAAAAAACATATATGAAAATTTCCTTGAGAAAAAAAAGCGAGAGAAAAATTCGCTTTAACTTTTTCACTTACGAAGGTGAGCAAACTTTTATAGTGGCTTTCTGTGTCCGAGGTAACCTAGACATGTTTTTTTTTTTTTTTTTTCAAGTTTTACGTAAAGATTAATTTACATCGATATTAAGTACATGTACTCAGGGAGCCTGTCTTTTTCTTTCCTTTTTTTTGAGAGGTGGGAGGGGGGGCAAGGAGGGAGGAGGAGGGTGGAAGGAGAAAGAGAAAAAGTAGGAGGAATGATAAGATCTTTGGCTTTATTTTCATTGTGATTACTCTCTCTCTCTCTCTCTCTCTCTCTCTCTCTCTCTCTCTCTCTCTCTCTCTCTCTCTCTCTCTCTCTCTCTCTCTCTCTCTCTCTCTCTCTCTCTCTCTCTCTCTCTCTTTCTCTGCTTCTCTCACGATCGAGTTCTTGAGTCAAAAATAGACAGAAAGGCGATAAACGATAGCAACAATAAGGCTAATGATAACGAAACAGGAAGACTAAGGCATTTTTATTTTCCAATCTCTTCATTTTCCTTTCTTTTCCTTCCAATCTTTCCTCACTTCGGATTAAATCTTTCATTCTTTTTTTTTCTCTCTTTTTTTATTAAGGGGCGTTCTTGTGAACAATTCTTTCAAAACTATGCGCTAATTAAAACAGGGTTGGGGAAAGAGGGGGAAGGGGAACTGCAGCCTATTCCCGTTTACTCCTTGTTCTTATTCTTATTTTGTTTTCTTACCCTCTTTCTTTTTTCTCCAATCTATGCTTCTACATTTTCCTTACCTCTTCCATTTGATTTATCTCTCTCTTTTTCGCATGTTTCTGTTCTTCTTCTTCTACTTTTGTTTCTTTCTACTTTTTTTTTCTCTTCGTCGTATTCTACTTTTGTTTCTTTTCTTCTACTTCTTCCTTTGCTTCGTTTCCTCTTCTTCCTTTTCTTTTCTTCTTCTTTTCTTCCGTCTTGTTCTTCTTATTATTCATTTAGTTTGCTTTCGGACGCAGGCGAGCAGAAAATGTCAGGAAATATTATCTAAAGGTGATAGAACACTTGGAAGGGAGAGGCGGCGCGTCAAGGGAAACATACGGACCTCGCGTTCATGGCCTCCCCTCCACCCCTCCCTCCCTCCCTCCCTCCTTCCCTCCTTCCCTCCTTCCCTCCTTCCCTCTCTCCCTCCTTCCCTCCTTCCCTCCTACCCTCCTTCCCTCCCTCCCTCCCTCACCTCCTTCCTTCCTATTCCCTTCCTTTCCCTCCCTTTCCTACCATTTCCCGCCCTGTTCCTCCTTCTCTTTCCCATCCCTCTTTCTCTTTCCCTTCCTTTCCTACCATTTTCCTCCCTGTTCCTTCTTCTCTTTCCCATCCCTCTTTCCCTTCCTTTCCCTCCCTTTTCCTCCCTGTTCCTCATTCTCTTTCCCATCCCTCTTTCCCTTTCCCTTCC
>BOPN01001845.1:15000-20000 GCA_017312705.2 Penaeus japonicus
CTCTCTCTCTTTTTTGTGTGTTTGTTTGTCTGTGGATGTCTTGTGTTTTTATTTTTTGTGCTTTGGCTTTCCTTTCTTGTCTCTGTTTATGTTTTATCTTTCTCTATATATTTGTGTGCAAATATATATGTATATGTGTGTGTATATATATATATATATATATATATATATATATATATATATATATATATATATAGTAGTCAATAATAAAGCCGATTAATAGATCAAAACACTCCGTAAATAATGGAACGATAACTCATTTTCAGTCTTCGATATTTTCTTAATATTTTCTTGATATTCTTTATTCATTCTTTTATATATCTTTTCCTCCCCACTCTTTCTATTTTGTGTCGCTGTTTCTTTCCTAGAATCTAATAGATATATGTTTACAACTTTATACTTTTTATTGTGTGTATGTGTGTGTGTGTGTGTGTGTGTGTGTATGTGTGTGTGTGTGTGTACAAGCACGTGTCTGAAGCATAGGCAGAGAAAGAAGGGGAACAAATTCAAGTCGAGCGACCGATGTATGAATGAGATACATAACTGATCAAATAGAGAAATAAAGATGATACTTTAATCAATAAAACACGAAGGAAGAATATATGAATCAGGACATTGATATCTCATCTAAAAGAAAAGAAAAGAAAAGAAAAAAAAACAATGCAGGCAAAAATAAAAAAATAAAAAAAATAAAATGCATTGCAGAAAGCACAATTGCAGGGCCGCTTCCCTCCCTTCCTCGCGGCCCAGTACACACCCACGCCCGCACGACAGGACAGGCCCGAGGCACCATTTGCGGTCCACTTTGGAACGTGATACGACGCGAGGGCCACGGCGCCCCGAAGGCAAATCCACGGAATCCCGAAGTATAGGATGGATGGGAGGGAGGAGGAGGGGTGGAGGAGGGCGTGAACGAGGGGGAATGGCGGAATATGAGGGAAAAGGATGGGCGGGGGAGGGGGGACGGATGGGGGTAAGTGGGAATGGGAAGGGTGATGGGTGGGGGGAGTGGGGAAAATAGGTAGGGGAGGGAGAGGGAGAAAGATGGACGGAGGTAGGGAGACGAATAGGTAGGGGCATGGAAGAGGATGAGCGAGGGTGAGGGAGAATGAAGGCCGGGGGGAGAGGGAGGGGGATGGGCGGGGGAGAGGGAGAATAATATTTGGGTGGGAGGGTCAAAAAGATCAGCCGAAGAGGGAGGGAGAAAGAAGAATGATTGAGAATGGGTCTCTATGTTCTCCCTGGATAATAGCAGAAGAGAATGGGTGAGGGGGGAGGGGAAGGGGGGGTAGGAGGGAGGTAAGGGAGGAGAAATAAGAGGAAACAGGGAGAGTAATGTAATTCGACGCAAGGTCACGTGGAGCGAAAGGTGACACCACGGAATTTCGAAATAAAGGATGGGATGGGGAGGGGAGAGATGGGAGAGATAGATGGATAGATGAGGAGGGGAGAGATGGGAGGGATAGAGAGATGGACGAGGAGGGGAGAGATGGGAGGGATAGAGAGATAGATGGATAGATGAGGAGGGGAGAGATGGAAGGGATAGAGGGATGGATGAGGAGGGGGGAGATAGGGGGAGGGAGAGATAGATGGCTAGATGAGGAGGGGAGAGATGGGCGAGGGGGAGATAGATGGATGGATAGAGAGGAGTAATGAAAAAAATAAAATCATGATAATGATAATGATGATATTGACAATCGTAAGAATCATAGAAGTGATGACACTAGATATAATCATTACAATATAGAACAATAACAATAGTAACGACGATAATAACAATATAAATAACAAAGCCAACAACGATAATAACAGCACTAACAGCAGCAGCAGCAACAGCAACAATAACGGTAATGATAAAGAGAAGACAATAATAATAAAACTGATATGATAAGCGGTGATGGGAGACCGGAAAATGATATTTCTTCCTCCGAGAACAGAGATGCATTCCATCCAGCCGACTTATAATGGATATTGGTGTTTGGGGCCGAGACTCTGTGCTCACGTTGGATTACTCGCCTGTGCTGTCTTCATTCTTTCGTCTTTCTTTCTCCTCTGATTCTTCTCTCTTTCGTTTTTGTTTTTTTTTCTTTCTTTCTTTCTGTCTTTTAGTATGTTCGATTTTTTTTGCCTTTTTTGTTTTTGTTTTCGTTGTTTTTTTATTGGTTTCTGCTTCTTCTTTCTTTTATCTCTTCTTTTTTGTTTATTTCTTGTTTTTTTGTTATGATTATCATAATCATTATCGTCAAAATGATGATAATGGTAATAATGATACTAATGATAACGATGATGATAATAACAGCAATATTAAGGATAATGATAATAATGATAATGATAATGATAATGATAATAATAACAACAATGACAATAAAACGATAACAACAGTAAAAATAATAAAGATAATAATGGAAACAAATCCTACCCGCTTCCTAGCAGACGCTTCCAGCATCCTCGTCGTACCACAGCTAAAGGGCTTACTGAGACTCTCAACTTCCACGCAGCTAAGTGGTGAACGGAACCGCTTAGCGTGAGCGCGCGTGACGGTGTAATTACGTAAGCAGATAAGCACATGGGGGACGGGGAGAGGGGAGAGGGTGGTAGGAGGGGGAGGGGAGAAAGGAGAGGGTGGTAGGAGGGGGAGGGGAGAAAGGAGAGGGTGGGGCTGTAGTTGGGTGGAAGAAGGAGGAGAGGTGGAGGACGGCATGAGGGAAGTAGTGGGTGAGTGGAAGAGATCAGGGGAAGGGTGAGAGGGGGAAGACGGCATGGGGGAGGTACAGTAGTAAGTGGGTGGAGGAGGTCAGGGGAAGGGGGGGAGGGGGAAGAGAGGAAGGGATCGGTTGTGGAGGAGGGAGGGGAAGGGGGTGGAAGGAGAGGGAGAGTGAAGAGAGGGGAGGACGGGTGGTTGGGCGGAGGGAGGGAGGGAGGGAGGGAGGGGGAAGAGGCAGTACTGCGATTAATTCAATTGCAATTGCAGCGTCGCCAACGGGGTGTAATTAAGAAGGCTGTGAAGACCTGCTGGTTCGTGACTCAGGAGAGGCGACAGGAAAGTGGCACTCGTCCCATTATCCTCGTTGTTCTTGTTCTTGTCGTCGTTTCAGAAATTCGCTTCTTCGACTACAACGCGACGAGAGCTATGATAACGATATGCAAATGACGACGGAATCGGGCGGCTATGCAATGTTAACCGTGGTCTGCGATAATCTGCAACCCCGAATCCCCTTGTGCCCCCACCCCGCCCCTCCCCCGCAGGCATTGTATGATGTGAGGACACTCACGCTCATGCTAATGGTGATGAGGTTTGGAGGTGATCGTTGTGTGAGTGATGTGGAGCGGACAGACACAGTCCCGTGGGGTGCTTTTAGGTGCGGACTCCATGTGATGTGCTTGCTTGCTTGCTTGATTGATTGATTGATTGGTTTAGATGATGAATGTTTTAGATGTTGGTTTAGGAATTTGGTTGACGTGATTGAGAACAAATCGAACGGAACTTACGAAGCGTTTCAGTGGATTAAGTGACGATTATTATTTTTTTTTATTACTAATACATGTTGCGGTTGAGGGGCAGGCTAGGATTTATGGGTCTGTTTGAGTGCATGAATTTTCTTATTCTTTTATGATATTTATTAGTTACTCTCTAATGTGCTATTGTAATTAATCTTAAGGGTAAAGAGCTAACCAGAATTGTACATGAGGCAGTATGAGGTAAATAACAATCAGATAATTAGTTTCTTCTATTTTGAACTGACCCAAAACTCTAATGATTAGATATAACACTACTTTCTTAGCGCTTTTGACCCCCCTTTAAACTAATAACTTCTTGGACAACATCTTGACCTTGTTGGAGACGAGGTATCCAAGCTGTGTCTTTCTCCTCTAACGCCAGCTTCTGTTATTGCAGAGTTCACCGCCGCCTGATTTCCCCTGCGAGTTTTGATTGATGAAGATTCGGAAGATCGCATCGCTCTTTTCTGGCACCCATTCGAGAGAGAGACAGAGAGAGAGAGGGAGAGAGAAGGAGAAAGAGAGGGAGAGAAAGGGAGAAGGGGGAATGGGAAGCGGGAGCGAGGAAAAGTGCAAGTCCTCTACACGACTAACCCCCTTTCTACTGACACTTTGCTCCTTTCTCCCGGCGTCTTCGAGAAGTGGCACTTACTAACTCCAAGAGCGACTAACTTCTTCTTCTTCTTCTTCCTCTTCCGGTGCTCATTGCCAGATGGCGCCACCTACTGCTGAAGGAGGTGGCACTTGTTACAGCCTATGTGGAGAAATGTTCTGAGACTAACACCAACTAACAAAGATCTAACGAAGATGTGCAGTAATTCTTTTAGAAGTTGTTAGAAGTGAAATAGGGGGTAACGAAAGAAACGAATGAGCGCGTACACGGGGTTATTGTAAACACAAATAAAACGAGACAGAGTCTTGTTAATGTGAGTTTTAATCGTTTGTAAACCATATGAGAATATATATTTACTTGTGTAATTTTTCTCTATATCTAAATTTCAGTTTAACTGTCACTTGCTTTGGAAAAATGACAGGAATATAATAAATTCATAGAATGCTATTGAGGTATATGGATAATATTTGGCTGAAATTACTGTAATACATGAAATTTCTAGCTTTGGAATATTTTGCTAGAATGGTCAGAAAAATGGCACCTGGAGATTGCCGCGTCTGGTGAACAACAATTAAGGTGCGAGTGAGCGAAATTTGTCCAAACTTTGTGGTGTTCATTAGAGCAAGTAAGGTTTCGAGTGCATTCGTCATTTCTGAAGAAATTCTGAAAGGAGAGACTCGTGTGGTTCGGCGCGAGACGTGCTGAAGAAATCCATAAACCTAAGCGAAGAGGCGTGCCTTGCAGAGCGATCGCCGGGCGTCTGCCGAGAGCGATCGCGGGCGCGGGCGAGCGAGCGGCGTCTGTGAGTCCGGCATGAAGGGGGGGCGCGCGAGTGCCACGGCGGGCTGAGGGGGCGGGGTGCCCAAGCATGAGGGAGGAGGTCCGCGGT
>BOPN01001845.1:25000-37500 GCA_017312705.2 Penaeus japonicus
CAAAAAGTTTGAAAAAACGGTAAATATTTTTTTTTGTGTGTTGGATACCCTATTACTAATTACTAATTGCGTAAATTGAAAGAGTGTGGTAAATGTGTGTATATTTCTATGTTTATATAAACAGTATGTGAGCGTGTGTAGACAGATAGAGATATTCACATATAGATATTGCTAAATAGTAATACATATACACAGAGTTAGACATATATATAGTCCCATCCATACTGTTTATATACATATGCGTATATACATACACATATAAATATATACAACACATGTATAACATGTATATACATATGTACTATTTATGTATGTGGGTATTTGTTTACTCATACTTTCAGCATATGCATTTATTGATAGACAGACGTGGATGTTTTAGGGATGGTGGAGGAGAGAGAGTGTGTGTGTGTGTATGTGTGTGTGTGTGTGTGTGTTTGTGTGTATTAGTGTAAGAGAGAATGGTGTATGTGATAAGTGATAATGTTATGAAGTTAGTGTAACACCTAAAGCAAAATAATAAAGGAAATTTTGAGAGCAGAATCCAACATGAATAGTCGAACAATAATACGTAGTCAGAGTGCTGAAAGTTGATTTTCAAAGATGGATAATACGACCGTAGACTTTTGGTAATGAGGGCAGTGTCTTTGCAAAAGACAAAATAAAAAATAAAAAAAAGTCTAATCTTACTGCAGCGTTTCTTCTTGGACATATAGTTAAGGGTAATATCTAGTGAGTCGTATTAGTTGGGGGAGTTGTTAATTATTTGCACTATAAAAGTCACTAATANAATATATATATATACATATATACATACACACATACATATATACACATACCCACACGCATAGACATATCCACATACATATATGCGTGCAACTGCATTTTTCAAAGGCGAGAACGACACCAAATGCTGAAGCGTCAAAGAAATCCTCCCAGCTGCCTCGTAGGCCTAGTCGCTAAAGGGATTTCATTCCTAAGAGCCCTTTTCTCTTTCATGGCGCGGAGTGCAACATGGCATGAGCTACACGTGTTATTTGTTGATTATTCAATTCATTTACTTAAATCCTTCGGGGGGGAGAGGGGGCAAAGGGGGGGGGGGGTACGGGAGCGGGTGGGTGCTGACCAGCTGTTGCAGGATTCTTTTGGAATGCGTTTTGGAGGCAGGCTGCGAGACCGTCTCCCCCCACCCCCCACCCCCTCCCTTCGGTTTATGTACGGTGGATAAAAAGATATATTTTGAAATGAGCGAAAAGCAAGGATGTGTGAATAAAATCGTACGAAATCCTCTTGCGATTTGTGATCTAAGAAAACAATCAGATGATATTGTTGATAAACATTAATAATAATGATGATAATGCTTTTATATTTAATGTTAGAATTAATAATGATAATGATGACGATTATAACTAATAACGATAATACTGATAATGATGTATAATGATGATGATAATAACGATAAAAAGAAGAATTATTATCATTATGATGATTATTACAGTAATGCTGTTTAATAGAACATGCAATAATAAAAGCTATTAAAATTGGTGAATATCATTATAATAATTATCATAAAAAACTATAACAATAATTCTACACTTCGAAAATGCTCTCGCTCCTTTTTCAAAAATCAAAGAAACTCGCACGTGAATTGAAGATGTTTTTCGATCAATAGCCGCGAGGAGGTGAAAAATTAGGATCAGGTGCGCTGTTGCCACTTCTCGATCCCTAATCGATGGGCTAACGAAAGAGGGGGGGGGGGCGAAGGGTGCCTGAGTGTTGTCAGTGTTGTCAGTGATGGATTAAGGAGAAGTGTGATGCAGAACGAGGGTGGTGGAAGGAAGGATGGGGAGGGCAGCGGAGGGCTTGTCCGACCTGCAAGGAAATGGGGAGAAATGGGTGAGTTTTTGAGGTGTATATATATATATATATATATATATATATATATATATATATATATATATATATATATATATATATATATATATATATATATCGTGTGTGTGTGTGTGTGTGTGTGTATGTGTGTGTGTGTGTGTGTGTGTGTGTGTGTGTGTGTGTGTGTGTGTGTGTGTATGTGTGTATATGTATGTATATATATATATATATATATATATGTATATATATATATATATATATATATATATATATATATATATATATATATATATATATATACACACACACACACACGTGCATATATATATATATATATATATATATATGTATATACATATATATATATATATATATATATATATATATATATATATACATATATGTGTGTGTGTGTGTGTGTGTTTATGTATATCCGCAGTATGTAGATGTATATACACATATTGATTTTATACTTATTATTTATTTATCTATTTATTCATATTCATTTTGAAAGATATAAACATACAGAGAGATAGAGAGAGAGAGAGAGAGAGAGAGAGAGAGAGAGAGAGAGAGAGAGAGAGAGAGAGAGATGCTTGCATGGTTACAGGTAGGACTGTGTTGGTAGAAGACATAACTACATGCCTTTAAATGTTTTATCTTCATCCCATCCGTCCTCTACTGCATTCTGGCTTTTCCTCCATTTTTTTTACAAGTATCTTTCCTTATTTTCTCCCAATTTTAATTTCTTCGGGTCCGTATATCTTTCAGCTTTTGAATTTCATTTTCAAAAAGTTTGAAAAAACGGTAAATATTTTTTTTTTTGTGCGTTGGATACCCTATTACTAATTACTAATTGCGTAAATTGAAAGAGTGTGGTAAATGTGTGTATATTTCTATGTTTATATAAACAGTATGTAAGCGTGTGTAGACAGATAGAGATATTCACATATAGATATTGCTAAATAGTAATACATATACACAGAGTTAGACATATATATAGTCCCATTCATACTGTATATATACATATGCGTATATACATACACATATAAATATATACAACACATGCATAACATGTATATACATATGTACTATTCATGTATGTGGGTATTTGTTTACTCATACATTCAGCATATTCATTTATTGATAGATAGACGTGGATGTTTTAGGGATGGTGGAGGAGTGTGTGTGTGTGTGTGTGTGTGTGTGTGTGTGTGTGTGTGTGTGTGTGTGTGTGTGTGTGTGTGTGTGTGTGTGTGTGTGTGTGTGTGTGTGTGTTAGTGTAAGAGAGAATGGTGTATGTGATAAGGGATAATGTTATGAAGTTAGTGTAACACCTAAGGCAAATTAATGAAGGAAATTTTGAGAGCAGAATCCAGCCTGAATAGTCGAACAATAATACGTAGTCATTGCTGAAAGTATAATTTCAAAGATGGATAACACGACCGTAGACTTTTGGTAATGAGGGCACTGTTTTTGAAAAAAAAAGTAATCTCACTGCAGCGTTTCTTCTTGGACATATAGTTAAGGGTAATATCTAGTGAGTCGTATTAGTTGGGGGAGTTGTTAATTATTTGCACTATAAAAGTCACTAATATTTTTGCATAAACGATTCATTTTTTTACACAAAGGAAGTTGCCAATGAGTTTTCGACAGGAGAGTTGCCAGCAGCGCTGATATATTTTCAAAAAATGTTTTTCTCTTTTTTTCAATTTACTTGCTCGACACTCACGTCACAGCTGGTGTAAAATGATAAGAAAGTTACACTCGGTTTTCAGATTCGAACTTGAAGTAAAATTTCTGCCTTTATCTTCCTCGTCCAGTAAGTCTGCGGATGTCTTATCACTATGTAGATAACTGTGTCGGATCCGGAGTGCGTGAGTCCGCGTGCATGGGGATTATACCGACTTTGCTTAGACTTTTTTAACGAATGAGATTAACCGTGGATTCGCGTTGGGGCTGTTTGAAGTTCCTCTTAGGATATCAGATGTTTTGAGGTAGCAAACTGTAGCGTTTTGAAGTCCCTTTTGTTATGTAGAACGTTTTCGAGTTCTCCCTAGAACTGAAATCGTTTTGAAGTGGGAAAAATTGATTCTAAAATGATTTGCAATTCTATTTAGAATAAAAAAAAATCTTTTGGAAATCTTTATCCATTCAATTTTTGAACATTTTAAAATTCTATTTGGATATAAAACATGTTGAAGCTTTGCTTAGAATTTAGAACGTTTTGAATTTACAGTTAGGATTTAGAAGGTTTTGGAGTATAGAATGGTTTGAAGGCGGGATTGATAATCCTTTGAAATGTGACTTTGAATATAGATGGTTTTGATGCATTATTACTTGGTGATTTTTAAAAAATATTTCGAGTTGTCAACGTTTGGAATTACTATGAATCTGATATACGTTATGGAATTTTAACATCAAAAGATAAAAAAAGTATGTCTGAACATACAGTACATGTGTATCTTAAAGCCTTTGAAATACTGAAAGCCATTTTATGCAGATGGAATAAAGATTCAAGCGAATGCTGGGATGTGACTTTAGACCGATTTAGATTTTATACCGAAAATTTGCACCAGCATGAATGACCGTCGCTTTTAATCGTCATTATCAGATTAAAATGCGTGTCGATCAAAGCTGACAATTCTTTGTTGGAAGTTCGTGATACCTGTCAAGTTTATTATAATATCCATAATATAGATAATTGATATGACATGTTAATATACGGGTCGTCTGTGTGTTATTTTTGCGTCTATATTCATTTTCGTTTTCACTGATACTCTTAAAGCTTTTTAATGCTGGATCAGCTGGGTCTTATGCATGTGTGTTTGCTGATGAACAAAGTAAATGATAGTTCTCGTCTTATCATTTTTTTCTATAATATCTCACACAGTTATAACTATTATAAAAGAAAGGAGGAGGAAGAGGAAGCGAAGAAGATTAGGAAGGGAAAGGTGATCGGATCCTATTTCACGATGCACTTTTAGGAATTAAAAGATAGAATAGTAATAATAATGATAATAGTAATGATAATAAGGCTGATGAATATCACGGAAAAAATGAAAGAAGGAAGGAGTAAGAATAGGCAAAAAAAGAATGGGAAAGAGAGAAAAAGATTCGTAATACTTGCCGAAATTACACGAAACTTGTTTCCCTTTTTCTCTTTCATAGTTCGGATGCTCTCTCTCACTCTCTCTCTCCTCCCTCCCTCTCTCTCTTTCTCTCTCTCTCTCTCTCTCTCTCTCTCTCTCTCTCTCTCTCTCTCTCTCTCTCTCTCTCTCTCTCTCCTCCCTCCCTCTCTCTCTCTCTCTCTCTCTCTCTCTCTCTCTCTCTCTCTCTCTCTCTCTCTCTCTCTCTCTCTCTCTCTCTCTCTCTCTCTCTCTCTCTCTCTCTCTCTCACTCTCTCTTCTTCTTCTCCTTTTCCAAGTGAAAAGAGCACCTTCCCCAAAAGCATAGACGTTGGCTCTTCATCTTACCATTGATCCGGTATCACCAGAGAGAGAGAGAGAGGAGGGGGGAGAGAGAGAGAGAGAGAGAGAGAGAGAGAGAGAGAGAGGGGGGGGGGGGAATAGAAGAGAGAGTACGGGAAGGAAAATCAGGGAATGTAAGAGAAAAAAAGAGGAAGGAAGGTACGGAATGAGAGACAGGCGGAGGGGGAAGAGCTGGAGAGAGAGAAAGAGAGAATCGGAATGAATAAGAGGTAAAGGGAAAGGAGAAAGAGGAGGAGAGAAAGAAAGAACAATAATAATGATGATAAGCATCAGGAGGATTATGATTTTAATTTTAGCAACAACAATGACAGCAACACTGATAACAATGATAATGATAATAATGATGTTGATAATGATATCAGTAATGGCAATAATGATAATGATGGTGATAATAATAACAGTAAAAATAGCAATAACAACAATAATGTTGCACGTACTAATAATTAAAAAAAATAAATAGATCCATGATTAAATGAAAGCGCTTGCAGGGGGAACAAAAGGCACAAAGGACGATGTATCTTGATGCGATTCCCATTGTACTAAGACAGCTGCACACAACACAGTAGATAATGAGAAGAAGGTAAATAGGGTTTGCCAGGTGAGGGAGAGAGATGGGAGAGGTTCGGTGTTTGCGAGGGCTTGGTGTGGTGAGGGTATGGTGTTAGGGGTAGGTGGTGAGAATGGATGTTTTGTGATGGGTTGTTGTGGTGAGGGTATAGTGCAAAGGGTCTGTGGTGAGGGTATAGTGGAAGGATAGTGAAGGTTTGGGGAAAGGGATGAGTGGCGAGAGTATGGTGAAAGTATATGTAACTGGGTATGGTGAAAGGTTGGTGAGAATATGGGGAAAGGGGTGGGCTGTGAGGGTATGGTAAAAAGGATGTGTGGTGAAGGCATGGTGAGAGGAATGTATATTGTGTGTATCGGTTGAATGGATGCTTTGTGAAGGGCTGTGGTGAGGGTGTTGTGAAAAGGATGTGTGGTGGGAGAAAAAAAAAAAGTTTTTTTTTAAGGGTGTTGTGTCGAGAGGATGGCGAAAATGGGTATGGTAAAAGACGGTACAGTGTGAGCAAGGTGAATCGGGGCACTTAGTACGAAGGCAATATGGTGATACAGGCGATAGTGGAAAAGGCTCCTAGGTGAGTTTACTTTACTGAATAATGACACTCAGTGAAATGACAGTATAGTGAGATTATTATGAAATGTTAGTATAGTGAGAGACAAAATAGGCGCTTAGAGGGAGAGATGGTGTGGTTGTCAGGACGATAGGAAAAGGACAGGAAATGAAGGCCATTGATTGAGTTAGTGTAAGCCACGCCTCGTGTGTGTGTGTGTGTGTGTGTGTGTCTGTGTGTGTGTGTCTGTGTGTGTGTGTGTGTGTGTGTGCTTGTGCGTTCGTGTCCGTCTGTATAGGTGGTTGTGTGTGTTTTTTGTGAGTGTGCCTCTGTTTGTGTGTGTGTTTGTTTGTGCATGTGTGTGCGGCCTGCATATGCTGGGTTTTTTTTAAGTAGAATATTGCAGTAGTCAAGTTTTAGACCCTAAGAATGATCGATTACTGTTGATGAGATAATGAATAAAGACCCGCTACATTTTAATGGCAAAATATCCATTTTAGATACATTCATCCCAGGGTTACTTATTCATTTTATTTTCTGTGCTTCCGCGCTGATCCCAAACGGGAATTTTTCGTCTATCATCTATCATATTCGCGCAGGGGGGAAATATCGGGAAAGACTATAAAGCTCATCAGTACATGAATATAACCAATGGCAGCCCTCGCTACGGGGGGAGGGGCGAGAGGGGAGAGAGGGGAGAGGGAGAGGTGAGTTGACGGTACATAGGTCATCCATCAAGTGAGAGCAAGTCATCAATCAACTACTTTAGCTTCAAAGCTCTAGATTTTTTTTTTTTCATCATAGTAAAATAGATACATGTGTGTGTGTGTGTGTGTGTGTGTGTGTGTGTGTGTGTGTGTGTGTGTGTGTGTGTGTGTAGCCTTTCCTTTCCCCGTGTAATAAATGAATATTAGCAGAGGCCTGTGAGCGGGGACGTGAGAGGGAATGCAGCTCGCAACATGAGGTCGACGTTGGGCTGGATCAACTAATGAATTTTGCATGTTGTCTCTGGCGCGGCGTGGGCCTCGTGTCCGCTTCCGGGGTCGTGCACACAGGCGCACACATCCAGGTACAGACATACCTGCGTGTGTAGGCGTACATGTATGTAAGGAGCTACGAAATGATACGCACCTACATGTGTTTTTGATATATATATATATATATATATATATATATATATATATATATATATATATATATATATATATATATATATGTATATATATATATATATATATATATATATATATATATATATATATATATATGTATATATATATATATATACACATATATATATATATATATATATATATATATATATATATATACATATATATATATATATATATATGTATATATATATATATATATATATATATATATATATATATATATATATATATATATATATATATATATATATAATATATATATATGCGCAAGTCGGTCTGTCAATAAATCATTTCTATTGTTCTCTTTTAACTCTCTTACTACCTCCTCCCTTACTTCAGCCTCTTTCTTCTACCCTCTCCCTATTCTACTCCTATTTTACTCTTTCTCTCCCTCTCCATCTCCATCTCCTTCTCCCTGTCGCCTCCTCTCTCTCTCTATACATCTATCTTTCTCTCTCTCTCTATCTATCTATCTATCTCTTTCTATCTCCCTCTCCCTCTCTCCCCCTCTCCTTTTCTCTCTCTCTCTCTCTCTCTTTCCCCCCCCCCCCCCCCTCTTCCTCTTCCTCTCCCTTTCCCTTTCCCCCTTCCCTTTTCCTCGCCCTCCCTCCTCCAGTAGCACTTTCGTACACACACGCTCGCATCACACGGACCGCATTGTGTATGCCGGTGAAATTGGTCGCACTCACACTGGGGAGGTCATACGTTGATACGTGTGGGATTTGCGCACACACACACAAAAAAAAAAAAAAAAAAAAAAAAAAACATTTCCTGCTGTGAATCAGAGAAAAAAAGAAAGGAAGAGACCTGCCTGTGTGTGTGGGTGTGGGTGTTTGTGTGAGAAAGAGAGGAGAGGGAGAGAGAGAGAGAGAGAGATACACTTATATATCCACGTCGATTATTCCATGCACATACACACATGTCAGTGTATACACATACCCACACATTAAAGAAAGAGGGAAGATTCATGAGTAATGTATGTAAATGCAAACATCTTACGCCCTCCCGGCCGGATGAATGATGTAGAGGGTTGAATACAGTATCGGAAAAGTGCCACTGAGGGCCAGGGAGCTCGCACGAGTGACACCGCGCACCTGGCAGGAAAATTGGTGGGGTTCCCGGTCGCGAAAATAAAAGCCGACGAAGGCGTGGGCTGCTCGGGGAATCTTGTGCGAAATAGTCATTTTCTTCTTACTATTTATATTATTGTTATTGCCTAATTTGCATGTGGTTGTATGTGTAATTTCCCCACGACGAGGAGAGTACTCACGTTTGTTTTTATTGCTGTTGTTTTGTTCTTTTTTTATAATTATACGGGAAGTTATAACAATAGGTTCTAAAGAAAAGGGATAAAGGCAGAAAGTGACTACCCTTTTTTTTTAGTATGGATGACTGTAATAATAGCCTTGGGATGAGACAAAGTTTATAGATAAGTAAAATAAGACTTGTAATAGAATTATCTTTTTTGTTTATTATTTTATTTTATTATTCTTCCATTCCTTCTGCTTCTTTTGCTCTGCCATAGACACAGCTACGTCTTTCCTATGAAGATATCTCTCTTATGTAACATAGCATTTAAGAATTAATTATTAAAATAATTAAAAGAAGATAAAGAGGCTGGTGGCACGATAAAAGCTCCTTGTAGATAGATTATAACATGATTGGCTTATCAAACTTAAGAAAAGCTTCATAATAACATGCCAGATTCATCGGGCGCGGATGGTTCGTGTTATTACAGGCCGTTCACCATCTTTTATGTAGCCTCGTGAGCTGCTAATGACTCCCAGAAGCCCCTTGTGATATTGTAGTCTCTCTAGGGTTCTTTATGGCACCCCCTCCCCCCTCCCCCTCCCCTCCCCCTCCCTTCGCTTCTGCCTCCTGTCCCTCTCTCTCAACTCATTTTAACTAGTTCACTTTTTTCTTTCTCTCTCTTTTAGTCTATTGTGTTTTTATTCGTATTAAATCACCAGTTTCGTTTTTTTTCTTTCTTTCTTTCTCAACTTCCCGTTCCTTACCTTATTGCCTCCTCAGTCCCTCTGTCTTTCTACCCTCACAACTCACAAACGTCCCCTACGTATCGCTTTCCCCCTCCCCCCCTACCCACCAACCCCGGCTCTCCCTCCCCTCGTTCTTTCACTTCTTGTTTTTTTTTCTATCTCCCTTTCGCTATTCTTATCCCCCTTATTTCTCTTTTACTTTCTATCATTTCCCTCTCCCTTGCCCCTTCGTCCCTCCCCGTCCGCCTGTCTCAAGCTGTCCCGTTGTCTCCTCGTTCCTCCCCTACTTTCCTCTCTCTCTCTCTAGACCGCCCCATCTCCTTCTCTCTTCCTCTCCCTCTCCTTCTCCTTCTCCTTCTCCTTCTTCACATCCCACTCCACCTCCACGTACCTCTCCATCTCCCCTCTTCTCCCTCCTTTTCCTAACATTCCCCCCCCTCTCCCTCTCTACCCCCCCCCTCCCCTCTCCCACGTCCTCCCTACAGCGCCTCCTCCCGAGCACAATCAGCCCGTTGTAATGACGCTTTGTTCCCCAACGTCATCGTCGCTCTAACGCGTTGTTGCCACAGTCAATATCCAGACAAGGTTGCAATCACACTCAAAAGTCTCCGTCTGCGAGGAGGTCGCGCCTGCTCCTGCGGCCGAGGGTAATGATAATAGATGGAAAAAAAAGGAAAGAAAAAAGAATTGAAAAAAGAAATGATAAAGAAAAATATGTAATTAAAAAGAGCCGCTATTCAGCCGGTACATAAGTGAGATATCCCGGTGCTATGGTATGCCGTCGTGTTTGCTCATTAAGATGAAAAGCTGGAGCGAAGGAGAAGGAGGAGGGAGGAAGAAGAGCTTGATGGCTAGAGAGGGAAGAGGAAAGAAAAGGTGGTGGAGGAGCTAAGATATTTCGTTTTTTGTGTGTATTTTTTTTTAAGATGTTGTTGCTACTTTATAAATTTGCTTTACTCTTCGTGTTTACTTCCTTGGAAGAAAGTGAGAAAGGAGAGCCATGGGTTTCAAAGAGAGAGACGGTTCGAATTGTTGTAGGTTTTTGAATTCGTAAATTAGTTTGAGCTTCTGTGAATATCAGTTTACTAATTCATCGCCTGGCGTTGCTATAGATATAAAATTCATAAAGTGTTCCTCTTTTGGGTGACAGCTGAGAGGAAGGGGAAGAAGAGTTGGAGGGGGGGAGGGGAAGCTAAATTGTCGTCTCGAAGAGTAATTAGTCGTTCGGTAAATGAAGATAGCGAGGTACAGGGACCTTGAATAGGTAATTAGTGAGGAATGAGCTTTAGAGGAAGTGAACGCAGATGGGAAAATGGCAGCGAGTGGGCAAGTGGAAAGCGAACAGGTAATAAAGAAGGTGATTAGGGCGAAAATGACTAATGCATTTCGTAGAAGGGGCGAAGGATGAATATGATGAAGCGAAAGAGCATAAAATAAGATTTTGAGAAAGAAGAAAACAGTTTTGGAAGGAGGAGCTGGAGTGCTTCTTTGTGTACATGAGTATGTGGGAACAAGAAAATCGCCTTTATTTTCTTTATTCTCAATATTCGTGCACATAATTACTACGAAAGTAATGAACTCTAGGAAATTGCAGAGACAAAAACAACTTTTTTTCTCGTGATGAAAACTAATATAGTATTCCAAATACTTTCAATTTGCTTGGAGTTGCAAAGGATCGTAATTAACAGTTAACGGGGGGGAGGAGGGTGCATTGATAGACAGCATTATGTTAATGAAAGGCCCTAGATTGCTTAATGATGACAGGAAAAAGTCCAGGTATAATTTTTCTCTCTGTTTTTCTCTTTTCTCTCTTTTTATTTCTTTTTTATTTCTCTAATCTATTTCCCCCGAGGACTGATAACATACGACGGTTATACTTTTAACTTTATTTTGGCTCAACTTAAGAGCAACACTTAGATGCGGATACTTGTCTGAATTTACTTTTTGTTTGTTTGTTTTTTTTTCCCCCGTGGGCGAAGTCCGCATGAGGCCATTTATTCCTTAATGGTCTCCGGAAATTAGAAGTTTAGTTAAGAATTTCCCAAAGTTTGTTGTCTCTGTCCTGTATTAGTATGCTTTGAAAAGAACGAGAGAAACAGAGGAAAATCATGTGTCGACAAACGCTATATTAGTCGAGGGAATAAAAGAGGGTTTTTGTATGCATGAACTCATTCTCGTGGTACTTTTTCCTGTGGAATTTCGAAAGTTCTTCCTTACTCTGAACCTATCGTAAACCCATCTTTCTCTTCACTTTCCCTTCTCCCCTTCTACCGTTTTTCCTTTTACCTTTCACCTTTCATCCCCCTTTTCCTTCTCCCCACCTTTTTCTTACTCCCCTTCCTCCCCCCTTTTCCTTCTCCCCTCTACTCCCTCTTTCCCCTCTCCCCCTCCTCCTTCTCCCCCCCTCCTCCCAATTTTCCTCCCCCCGCCTTTCAAACCTTTCCAACCATCATCATCTCTATAATGATAATATGGTATAAAGACAATGGTGATAATAAGGATAAAGATAAAGATAATAATAATGATAATGGTAATAATAATTATAAAGATAAATTTAACAAGGATGATAATTTACATATAGTTCCATTATGAAGAGCTTAATGTAATAAAAAATATATGATTGTGGCAGCGCAGAACACATTATCTCTGGTAATGGTCGGAAGTATTTTTTGTTTGAGTTTAAAAATTTTTTAGAACTTTTTTCTTCTCTTTTTTATTTCACTTTTTGTGGCTTGTTGATGATTCATGTTCGTCTTTAATAAGTGCGGTTTAATAAGTCATACGAGAAAAATCTATCATGTATAGATTTTAGAGTTCGTACGTGTGTGCCTGCTATATCTGTTTACTTGTATA
>BOPN01001845.1:42500-47500 GCA_017312705.2 Penaeus japonicus
GCCCCCCTTAACCCCAACCTTCCCTTGATTACTGTTTTTCTTCGAGTGTTTTGATGACGTCTTCAATGACTCAGTGTCATGTCATCCCTCTCTTGAAACGGCTTTATTTTGTTTTTAATTTTGTTTTTGATTTTTTAAATTGCAAAGAAGTGCTAATTTCTTGGGGAGAACTTGATGGAGGAGAAATGAACGGGAAGAGAGAGAGAGAGAGAGAGAGAGAGAGAGAGAGAGAGAGAGAGAGAGATGACAGTTTAAATTTCCTATTTTCTTTCTGCTGCTGTTATTTTCTTTATTGTCAGATGTCACCTTTTCACCATATATTAATTTCTATTTTAGGAGCTACATCTATATTGTTGTCATTGTTATTTTGATTATCACAACGTTGATTGTTATTATTGTTACCATTATTCCTATCACTATTACCATTATCATCGTCATCATCAGCATCACCAGCATCATCACCATAACTGCCGTTGTTTTAGCAGGCGCGCCGTGCCTCTCTCGTGTAAAAGGGTTCAGTCACAGAAGAAGTAGAAAGATTGCATAATTAAGAGAACATCAACATGAGACGTTCCCTAAGATGTTGACGTAAGACGAAAGGAAGTGACGGGGAAATTACGCGCCTTAAGATGATTAAAAGATCAGAAGAGCTTCGGCGTTGGCGTAACACATTGGGAGAGGGGTCTTTTTAGTTGCGGAGGGGGAAGGGGTCGGGTCGGGTCGAGTCGGGTTGGGTCGGGTTGGGTCGAGTCGGGTCGAGTTGGGTCGGGTCGAGTTGGGTCGAGTCGGGTCGGGTCATGTCGAGTCAAGTCGAGTTGGGTCGGGTCGGGTTGGAGCGCCTGAAGGATGCGTCGTCGGAGAAAATGGTGTTGGAAACTTGAGGTGGGAAACCGGGAGCGAGGAGCGAGAGGCGGGACAGAAGGAATGAATAATTAGAACTTCACGAAAGTTGGGATATGAAGGAATCCGGAAGAAAGACGAGGCCGGAGGAAGAGGCGGTAGAAGCTTAAGAGAGGGTTGGGATACGGGTGGGGATGAAGGGGGGAGGAGCCTAAGGGGAGGGAATGATAGTCTTGGGGAGGTGCTTCTCAGGAGGGCTAGGGGGAGGGGGGGATAGGGAGGGTAGTATAGGGGTTGGGGATGTCTGTCGAGAGGACAAGAAGTAGGAAAAATGAAGAGGAATGTGTGTCTAAACATAATGCTTATTCATTAATGTTTGAAAGGATAAAATGGCATGAAACTAGTAAAGAATCGCTCATTTTCTGTGCGTATGTGTTATTTTTATCACTGTGTTGTTATTATCCATTTATCTATCTTTATTTTTTGTATGTGTTTGTGTGGGGGGGTGGGTGTCTGTGTGTCGTTCTGGCTGTATTTTCCTTTAGGTGTATTTCTCCGTAGGTGTGTGTCTCTGTGGGTGTGTTTCTGTGGGTGACTTTGTGTGTGTGTGTGTGTGTGGGAGGGGGGGGGGAGGGTCTGCATGGGTGTTTGCGCGTCTAAAATAATATATATATATATGAAAAATCATTAATCAAGAAAGGAGAATCCTTTGCACGTATAGGACACATCATGCGGTCGTAGAAAAGAGACAAAGAGATTCCCCTGCAGTGCTGTATCAAGCGGGATTTAAGGAGGGGAGGGAAGGGGTGAGGGGAAGGGGAAGGAGGGGAAGTAGGAAGTAAGGAAGGGTGGAAGAGGAAAGGGGAAGGGGGAGGGAGAAGAGGGGGATATGCTCGCTTGATCACATAGTGGAGGATAATTAGTTCAGGCGGACGAGGAGGACGTGACATGACTGGCGGGACCTTTAATGACCTAGGATGAATCTCGAGATGGCGGGGCCGAGTCAGGAGTTGAGGGGGGAGGGGGGGTGGGGTGCATATAGGGAAGGTGGGGGAAAGTCTGCGTGTGAGAGTGAGCGTATACCATTATCATCATTATTATACTATACTTATTTTAGCGAGACCGAGGTTCACCTAACAGGCTCATTATCTGTATTCTTATTATCTCTATTAAGACCTTTTGACTTTGACGAGTTTATTGAGACAAGTGAATACATACATCTCAAAAGGATGAGGTAACATAGGTTATCCTCACCCCAATCTTAGTCCCTCTTTGGGATCACATATATTTTACAATTAAGAGAGATAGATGGATAGATAGATATTTTTCCAGACACGTTAGGCATATTCGGAAATTCGTAACTTTCTATTCGGACACGTTACAATCAGCCAGACATCACCTACCTGTCAAGTGCCTCTTTGTTGCGTCTTAGTATAGTCCCCTCAGCGTCGTAATTGCTTTTAATGATTACGAATTACTACTTTTGCTATTCATTACCATCTTTACTGTCATCATTATTTTTGTTGATGATCGTTGCATGCATAGCCAGACTATCCATTACGAATGTCATATTATCCATTACGGATGCCAGACTATCCATTACGAATGTCACTATATACTACTGATGCCAGACTATCCATTCCGGATAAATTCCAAGTATCATGACACATTTTTGAGTAATGATTCCGGAGATCCAGGTCTTGGAGGCGATTGAAAGGAAGGAAACGAGGAAATGAAGGAAATGAGTAGGAGAAAGGAGTAGGCGGGGATGGAATATTTACGAGGAGCAAGATTAGATTGAGAGAAAAGAAATACCTCGTAGTTAAGAGAGACAGACAGACAGACAGACAGACAGACAGACATTAATAGAACGAAAGAGAGAGAGAGATGCTGGGTACATCCTCCCTACGCCATTCCGCCCACTTTTGTCTTCCCAAACGCCCATCTTAGCCCTGATTATCCCGCCCAACACAAGTGCTCATCACAGCTACCGTCAATTGCAGAAATTACAACACATTAAGCGTAGAGATGTGCCTTAATCTCTCTCTCTCTCTCTCTCTCTCTCTCTCTCTCTCTCTCTCTCTCTCTCTCTCTCTGTCTCTCTCTCTCTCTCTCTCTCTCTCTCTCTCTCTCTCTCTCTCTCTCTCTCTCTCTCTCTCTCTCTCTCTCTCTCTCTCTCTCTCTCTCTCTCTCTCTCTCTCTCTCTCTCTCTCTCTCTCTCTCTCTCTCTCTCTCTCTCTCTCTCTCTCTCTCTCTCTCTCTCTTTCTCTTCTCTCTTCTCTCTCTCTTCTCTCCCTCTTCTCTCTCTCTCTCTCTCTCTCTGTCTCTCTCTCTCTCTCTCTCTCTCTCTCTCTCTCTCTCTCTCTCTCTCTCTCTCTCTCTCTCTCTCTCTCTCTCTCTCTCTCTCTCTCTCTCTCTCTGTCTCTCTCTCTCTCTCTCTCTCTCTCTCTCTCTCTCTCTCTCTCTCTCTCTCTCTCTCTCTCTCTCTCTCTCTCTCTCTCTCTCTCTCTCTCTCTCTCTCCCCCACTCCCTCTCCCTCTCCCTCCCTCCCTCCCTCCCTCCCTCCCTCCCTCCCTCTCTCCCTCTCCCTCGCTCTCTCTCTGTGTAGACTATATATATATATATATATATATATATATATATATATATATATATATATATATATATATATATATATACATATATACATATATATATATATATATATATATATATATATATATATATATATATATATATATATATATATATATGTATATATGTATATATATATATATATATATATATATATATATATATATATAGATATATATATATGTGTGTGTATGTGTGTGTGTGTGTGTGTGTGTGTGTGTATGTGTGTGTATGTATGTACATATATGTGTGTGTGTGCTCCTTTTATCCTCTCTGCCGCACTTTTAAGCAATGAATATCAGTGAAAATCCCGTATTTTGGTGTCTGGGTCAATTTCCATGGGATCCCCGCTGCCGCCGCCGCTATCGCTCCTGCCGGGATATAAACCGTATGCTTAAGCTTTGAGAATTATTCCTTTGATTAGAGAAAAAGAAAGCCTGAATTATTCACGATGGAGAGAATATCTTTGTTGTGATATTTGCCCCCCCCAAAAAAAAAAAAAAATCGTGCATTTTTGCAATGTTGGGAAAAATGTGTTTTAAGGTTAAAACACCTAGGTTTCGTGCGTTCAAGCTTACGCAGACACACGCACAAACATTCATATACACATATAGCACACATGGACAAACACCTAAGACCATTTTACGCCATGCGGGACGTATATGCCTCAAGGACACCATGCACGGAAAAGCAAAATGACCAACCGATTTGAAATCTGTAAATCAGAAAGCCGGACCAAAGAGTAGCTCAAAATCGGCACGTGAATCAAATCTCCTTTACTCCCGGGCTCACACTTTCTCAGTGGCGTTGGAGATATGATAACCATTCATAACATACATAACAACACATCAGTATTTATCATTGATTACATTAAATATTAAAACTGCCATGTGTTCATTCCTAAGCCCTTATCAGAAGATACCAGTCACCCAATAATCTAGATGTGTCAATGGTGATAAAAGTTTATACATAAAAAGTAAGGAAACATATTTGAAACAATGTGGTCTTGAAATATAGAATCTGGTTTCAATGTAATAAATCTCTGCTAATCTGGGGAGGCGTGTGGTACCCTGCAATGATTGGTTATAAATATATGCCCGTTTTCTGTGATTTTTTTCAATGAAGGAAACTTACTTGTATAATCACAGAGTAACTGAATCTGAAATTTTGTTAATATTGGTGTTACCTGCCCAGAGATTGGGACATTTGCAGAGAGAGGGAAAAAATATTTTGACAATATCTGTGCTCGCTATCGTTTTGAGATATAGGGACTGTCTTTCCTAATGAATTATATAAAGGAAAGAAAACGAGAAGAAAAATCATGATAAAACGACTAGCGTAACGGGAGACGTAACTGGTAACGAGAAATAAAGCGGGATTTATAAGATTATAAACAAATCCTCATGAATTACACAGGAGGTTTCGTGGTTATTGCCTCTTCAAGAGAAATATACAGAAACATACAAAACAAGAGACTGCTATATTTTCAAAACTAATGAACAGATTATTTGGTTTCTTTTTTTAAT
>BOPN01001845.1:72500-90000 GCA_017312705.2 Penaeus japonicus
CTTTGATAATAATGAGGATGATTATGCGGATTATAATGATGAAAGAGAACAATAATGAGGTTGATAGCGTGTTGATTAAAGACAATTTTTTTACCTGGACATATGCAACGTCGACCAGATTATTAAAATAGCACATACAAATTATAGTTTAATTGGTTTTATATAAATAGATGCTGCATAATTATCCAGAGTGCTCCTGTCCAGCAGCTTTTGTTACAGTCGTGTTAATGTTGTGCAACCCGTTGTTTATTTTGTCAGTAGTAAACAGTTCATAGCTTCCTTACAGTCGATAGTTGATGTTAAATAGTATCTAACGGTTAATAGTTAAAATGGTAAGTAGGTAATGGTCAGTGGTTAATGTTTTTTTTTATTATTATTAACAGTGACCAGTTATTTAAATAGTTTTTGAACAGTAAAAATAACTAACGGTTGATAGCCAAGTAAGAGCAACTAACAGTCACGTAAGTACGTTGTTCATTTAAAGTGACGTTCTGTTCGGGTTTCAATTCAATCGATGGGGTGGGGGGGGGCGACTGGCTTGATTCGGTTCGTGTGTTGCTTGTCTGGTATTTCCATTCTGGAGGACGCTTGTTTGTGCTTGTTCTTGAAAGTGTTTACCTCAGCATGTTTTGGTTTGTACTTTGGAAAGCGCTTACTTGTGCTTGTAAAATGTACTTGGCTGAGCTCGTTGAAAACGTTTGCTCGAGAAAGCGCTTGGTTTCCAAAGAGATTCGTTGCTTTTTAAATTCCATATTGAGTATTAGTTGTAGGAGGTACAAACAACACCTAATATTAGTTCTTGA
Source organism: Penaeus japonicus (assembly GCA_017312705.2). Taxonomy (NCBI): domain Eukaryota; kingdom Metazoa; phylum Arthropoda; class Malacostraca; order Decapoda; family Penaeidae; genus Penaeus; species Penaeus japonicus. The sequence goes on from BOPN01001845.1 coordinate 73,304, forward strand.
TCAACACTGGCCCTGCATGCGTTGGACTTCTATGACTACGTGACGTGGTATCAACTGACGTACATTTGTCCTATAAATCGCCTTTCTCCTTTTTTTTTTTTTTTTTTTTTTTTTTTTTTTTTTTTTTTTTTTTTTTTTTTTTTTGACGGCCAGTAGGTAACGTCGAATAGTATCATTTAGTTAGAGTAGATAATAGTTAATGGTTGGTGATTAACGGTATGTTACAGTTTGATAGGTGATTAATAATTTTGAGTTATCGACTTGCATATGTTATTTTAGCTAACACTTCATGGTCAAATAGCAAGAACTATTTCTAGTAGTTAACTAACAATAGTTACTAGCAGTTAACAGAACCATCCATTTTATTTTGTTAGCTCACCAGAGCTGTTACACTTACATTGGCACAGTCAATAGCCAACACACTGTCAAAAAACAAATGGAAAGGCTTGAAACTCGCAGTTAAAGCCTCAAGCCTCTTCTTGTTGGCTTCCACCCCAGGGAGAACACGTGAGAAGGGGGAAGGATTATGCAAATTCAGTCTGAGGGGAGAAAAAAGGAGAGGAGGAAGCAAGTGGAAAAAATTATAAATTCAGTTCTCCAGGCATCTCTCGAGGAGTATGCATAAAAAACTATATGTGTGTGTATACATACATACAGTACATGTATAGATCGGTAGATTTATAACGTTTTATATGGATATAGAGTTGGATAAGCAAGTATATATACTGACAAATGTAGACAGGAAGGCAGAGATGAATAGATAGTGATAGATAGGTATATAGATACAAGAGGGATGCGACTTTTATCACTGGACAAAAGGAAGGTGAGCGTGGGATCAATATCCTTTTTTTTTACCAGCTATGCAGTCATTTTCTTTCAGTTTTGACATGGAAATTTGAACCTCATTTTTCATCAAAGTACGTTGCTCATTTACAGTGAGGCTCTTTTCGTGTTTTAACTCTGTCGATGGCTTGAAGGAGGGGTTGGGAGGGGGGGCTGATCTGGCTTGATGGGTCTATGTGCTGCCTGTCTTGCTTGTTTGGGCTTGTTCTAGTAAGTCTTGACTGAGCATGTTTGGAATGTGTTTTCTTTGGAAAACGCTTGTTTGTGTTTTTGGGATGTACCTGGATGACCTTCTGAAAAGATTTATCCTTGAGAGTGTTCGGTTGTTGTTTTAAAATATATTGAGTATTAATTGTATGAGGTACTTACCTTCTGTGTCTTTTCTAAAAAAAACTCCTAGTGTTTGTATACTAGGAGTATTAGTATTAGATCAAGACTGGCCCTTGTAAATGCACCAAAGCATTTTCGTGTTGCATGTTTTTTTTTTCCCTCTCCTTTCTTTTTATGTCTCAAGCATGACGCCCACATTGCCTTTCTTCTTTTAGAAAGAGCTTTAGGAAGCCCTTGGGTACGTTCCCTAAGGAATGGTTCGTGCACGAACCTCCCGAAGGAAACAGCTGACCTCTTGGCTTATTTTAGGAAATGACGTAACCACAACAATTCTATAAGATGAATTAATGGAATATAAAAGAATAAATATAATAATGACTTGATTGATTCTTAACATGACATAGATGGAATGATGATAATGATGATAGTAATAATGGTGATAATAATGATATTAATAAAGGAAGAATAACAAAGACAGACGGAGAAGGGGTGCTCACAGGCAGGAGCGTGCTTGAATAAAGGGCATGGCGCCGTTATCTCCCTCGCGGTGTCTATGGTCTCCTTGGCCCTTGGTTCGGTTCTCCTTGAACGAGAGCCTCGGCCACTTGTCAACTTCACTTACAAAGAATACATTTTGTTAGATCCAGTGAAAGCAAAATTTGATATGAAATGTTTTTTGTATGTTATTTTTTTCTTAAAAAAGGGGGTGCTGCATTTGTGAAATTGGATTTTTTGAAATATGTAACTTTTTTTTTCTTTTTCTTTTTTTTTCTTTTTTTTTTTTTTTACGTGTGTAAATCCAAGTACAAGAATTTTTAATATTATTGCGCGGTAATCATTAGATATTTTTCTTTTCTTTTTAAGGCCTTAAACTAGGTCGAGTGCCAAAGCCACCGCCCATGAGCTCTTCATAATCTGCTCTCATGTCGATTTGGAAGAAAAAAAAGAGTGCGTGTAAAGAACAGAATCCGCCTTTGCCTTGCATATATATTTCGCGTGTATTTGTCGAGCAAGCTGTTTGTTTTCTGCCGTACAGGTGTTTATACATGCATGTTATCTTTGCTTTTCATTTTCTTGTAGGATGTGTCTGCATGTGATCTCGGTGCGCGATTTTTATGCGAATTAATCCTGTGTGAATCATGCGCACGTTGAGGAAACATTTTAGTTTTTTGTCTATGTTTACGCCAGAGTAATAGGAACGGGAATATAAACACACATTCACGCACACGCACACGCACACGCACACGCACACGCACACGCACACGCACACGCACACGCACACGCACACGCACACACACACACACACACATACACACACACACACACATACACACACGCACATATACGCGCGCGCAAGTATGTGTGTGCGTGTGTGTGTGTGTGTGTGTGTGTGTTAGTATAGATAACAGATATAAGGCCATAAAGACGATTTACCATTTGAACACTCTATTTCTCATTACTGAACACCTGTAAGCACGTTATGTTGATGAAGGAAAAGCCAATAAGTCTCCCTTATTCCGCTGCCTTGATCACTGTTTGTGTATAATTAGAGAAAACACACAGGCGTTTCTTTGCCGGATGCTGCGGACGGAATGAGAGAGAAGGAGAGAGGGAGAAGGAGAGGGAGAATTTCAAGAAGAAGAAGAAAAAAAAATGTATATACAAAGGGGCGTAAAAATTACCTCATGCATTTAAATCATTTAATTACAAAGTGTTTTCACTTAACACTTTAATCTTTCGAGCGTTACTTTCTTGCATTACCATTGAGATTACTCTACCGGAAGTGTCATTTGGCGAAGGGTAAGTCCCGGATGAAGTTTCTCTCTTCCTTCCTCCCTTCCTTCCTCCCTTCCTTCCTTCCTTCCTTCCTTCCTTCCTTCTTTCATTCGTTCATTTCTTCCTTACTTCTCATTAGCGAGTATTTATTAGTATAGCAGGTAGTGAGGTAATGAGGAGGTTCAAAGGTTAGCATTTATTTTGTTTTAAGATGTGTTGGAAAGATGGAAAGAAATGTGTAAGATAGAATGAAAAACGAAAGAAAGAAGGAAGGAAAGGAAGAGGGGAATAGTGAGAGACACAAAGAATGAAGGGAAAAAAAGAAGGAAAAGGGAAAGGGAGAGACAAAAAGAAGGAAAGGAAGAGGGGAAAAGGGAGAGACACAAAGAAGGAAAGAAAAAAAGGAAGGGAAAGGGAAAAGGAGAAACAAAAAGAAGAAACGGAAGAGGGAAAAAGGGAGAGACAAATAGAAGGATAGGGGAAAGGGAGAGACAGAAAACAGAGAAGAACTAAAGAAGGAAAAAGCGAGAGAAAGAAAGAAAGGAGCAAGAAATGAAAGAAGGAAAAAGGGAGAAACGAAAGCAAATATGAATAAAATGGGAAAGAGAAAGAGAAACAGAAAAAAGGAAAGAAAAAAGAATAGCAAGAAAGAAGGAAAGGAAAAAATTGTGGAATGAACGAAAGCAAGAGAGTAAAGCAAAAAAGGAAATTAAAAAGAACAATCATTAAAAATAAAAAATAAAATGAAAAAGAAGGAATAATAGAAAAGTAAAACTGGAAGAGCAAGAGGAGCAAAATATTTTCTTTTTAATAATATAGAAATATTATATAACAAAGTAAAGATGGCTCGAAGGTGGAAGGTCAGCGGAGGTCAAACAAGGCCAGACGAAAGAGAAAAGAGAAAGACAAAATCTAACGAGTAAGCAAGACCACAGCGCCGCTCCTGTCTTTGCAATCACGAAAGCAAGTAAGTGCGAGCATCTTGAAGGTGTCACGTGACTTGCTTACAACCTCCTTTTGTTTCATGTATTTGTTGGTGTTTTTGTTTTTGTTTTTTGTTTTTTGTTTTATGTCATTTGCATGCTAATCGGTTTGATTTCGTTTTTTTTTTTATCGTGTGTTTTTTGGCGTGTATATGTATCTTTTGTGCGTGAATGTTTGTTCGTGTGTGCGTTTTTTTTTTAGTATTGTTGTATTTGTATATTTTTCTCGCTTTAGATTCAATTTGTCTTTTTTCCCCTAATGTTTATGTGCCTATTTTTGTTTCTTTCTTTGTTTCTTTATCGTCTGCGTTTCTTTGGTGTTTTTTGTTGTTGTTTTTCTGTTTCTTTTCAGTGTATTGCCGATGCTTCTCTTCCTATCTTCCTTTTTTTTTTTTTCTTATATATTTGCATTTTATCTTTTCCTTCTCTTGTTTGTCAAATTTATCTTTAAACTTTATTTATTTTTATTCATTTATTATTTGGCTTTATTAATGTAAGGAAAGGTTTTTTTTTTAAATTGTTTCTTAACTTATTGTGTTCAGTATTATATTATACATCACCATCACGCCGGTAACATGATTATCATCTTCACGTCGTCACTGTTGTCATCATAGCCGTCACCATTATCTATTATCGTCACCATCATCATTTTCATCACCATCATCTTCATCATCACTCTCACTATCATCACCATCACTCTCATTATCCTCACCACCACCATCATCATCACTATCACTATCATCATCACTATCACTTTCACTCCCATCACCACCATCCTCCCTTTTCCATTATTTCCGCTATCGGGTTCCAACCCCTCCTCTCCCTCCCTTTCCGGCTGCACCGAGTGTCCTGGTTGCGTAACACACTCCTTGTAGAATATCCACCTTAATGTCTGGTAGGCCGCCGAGTCTATTGCCCCCTCCCCCCCTCCCCCCCTTCTCCTCTCCTCCTCTAGCCTTCTCCTCCTCCACATCCTCTAGCCGCCTCTTCTTCCTCCTCCTCTTCTTCTTCTTCTTCTTCTTCTTCTTCTTCTTTTTCTACTGCTTTCTCCTTTTTCCTCCTCTTCCTCCTGCTCTTCTTCCTCCCTTGTTCGTTGCTTCGTTGTTTTATATTGTGTGTTTGTATGTATGTTTGTATGTATGTGCATATACTGCGGTATATTGTGTTTACGCGTAAGATCGCTTAATTGATTTGTATTTTTCAAATTTCTCTTTTGCGTCGATTTGTTGTGTGATTTTTTGTTCCTTTGTGCTTTTCTCTTCTCTCCTTCCTTTCATTTGTACCAATCTCTCCTATTAACTTTTGGTGTCCCATCGGCTTCGTAATTAGTGTCTTATTTCTTCTTCTCTTCCTTCGCTTCATTTTCCACTTCCTACTCCCGTTACTCCTCTTTTCCCTCCTCCTCCTCTTCTTCTGTTTCCTTATCCTCCTTCTCCTTTCTCCTCCTCCTCCTCCTCCAATTTCTCCTCCTTCACCTTTTCCAACTCTTCCTCCTTCTGTTCCTCTTCCTCCTCCTATATCTCCTCGTTCACCCCCTCCTCCCCTTTCTCCTTTTGTTCCTCTTCCTCCTCCTCCTCTTTCTCCTTTTGTTCCTTTTCCTCCTCATCCTCCTCATCCTCCTCCTGTTGTTCCTCCTCCTCCTCCACCTCCTTCACCTCCTCCTCCTATTTCTCCTCCTTCACCTCCTCCTCCTATTTCTCCTCCTTCACCTCCTCCTCCTCCTATTTCTCTTCCTTCACCTCTTCCTCCTCTTTCTCCTTTTGTTCCTCCTCCTCCTCTTTCTCCGTCAATTCCTCTATCTCGTTCTCTTCCTGTTTTTCTCCTTTTCCCCTTCCTCCTCTTTCTCCGCCTATTCCTCTTCCTGTTTCTCCCCGTGTTCCTTCTCGTCCTCTTTCTCCTCCCGTTCCTATTCTTCCTCCTCCTCTTTCGCCTCCTGTTCCTCCTCTGTTTTCTCCACCTGCAGCTCCTCCTCTTTCTCTTCCTGTTCCTTCTCCTCCTGTTCCTCCTCCTCCTCTTTTTCCTCTTGTTCCTCTTTCTCCTGCTGTTCCTCCTCCTCTTTTTCCTCTTGTTCCTCTTTCTCCTTCTATTCTTCTTCCTCTTTCTCCTCCTCCTCTTCTTTCCCCTCCTCCTCTTTCGCCTCCCGTTCCTCTTCCTTTTGCGCCACGATCTTAAGCATCATCTCCCGCTAATGCGATTTAATCCTCCTCGTCTTTCATCCTCCTAGTTTTATCATGTTTAGTCCTCTCCTCCCTTCCGCCCTTGCTGCCACGTGAAGGCGTTTACCAGAACTAACAAGATGCTTAAGTAATTTGAACTTCCACTGGCTTTTCTCTCTCTCTCTATTTATATATATATACATACATATATATATATATATATATATATATATATATATATATATATATATATATATATGTATGTATGTATGTCATATATGATATATTTATCGATGTATTTATCTCTCTATCTATGTACATCTCTCTCTCTCTCTCTCTCTCACTTTCTCTCTCTCTCTCTCTCTCTCTCTCTCTCTCTCTCTCTCTCTCTCTCTCTCTCTCTCTCTCTCTCTCTCTCTCTCTCTCTCTCTCTCTCTCTCTCTCTCTCTCTCTCTCTCTCTCTCTCTCTCTCTCTCTCTCTCTCTCTCTCTCTCTCTCTCTCTCTCTCTCTCTCTCTCTCTCTCTCACTACTAACCTTTCCCCTCCTCCTTCTCGCCCCACTACCTTCCCATCACGGACCTCGCTCGCTCTCTCTCTCTCTCTCTCTCTCTCTCTCTCTCTCTCTCTCTCTCTCTCTCTCTCTCTCTCTCTCTAGCGCCTCCAATATCTCTCTAGTACAAGGTCTTTTGAGCTCACCGTAGCTAACTTTCCTTGTTCATTTTCTTCAGTTCTCTCCGTTATAGGACTTTACTGTCTTGACATTTTATGCATGTCTGAGTTATTGTATAAACATATTTTGCGTACTTTTCATCTACGGATTCTGTGTATTAGATGTTTGTGTGATATGTCTTCTCCTCTAGCTGTGGGTACGCGTGTGGTATGCATGTTATTCTCACGTTTCAAAATCTATGTGTGGAATTGAAAATGCGGAATTCCTTTGACACATAGCTGCATGTAGAACAGGAGGTTGGTATATTGGATCAAGGGGATGTGAAATGCGTGGAGCTCCCAACACGGTCGAGAAGTAAGCCAAAATAAGTATATCAGCATCCGGGCTCTGGTGCGTAAAGTGATGCGGTCAAGGGAAATCGGGCCAGCACTTTCAAATTATTTTTTTTTTTCTTTTTTCTCTTTTTTTTACCTTTTCTTGAGTTTTAAATCTAATTTACTGTTAGACGTTTCTGTAAAAGCTGTGATGATAGGAGTTTCATGGGCTGCCATTATCTCGTATGATTTCTTGAGACACGGCGAAGTTGAGATAGAAATGATATCAGAGAAAGAGAGAGAGAAAGAAAGAAATTAGGTGATTTTCTCTTTTCTTTTTTTCCCGTTGTAAGGCATGATATATAAACACTTGGTCGGATTCTCGGCAGAAGAGAATATTACACCATTTATGATTTAAAAAAAAAAAAAAAAAAAAAAAATATATATATCCTTTGCTTTCGTAAAGAATCGTTTTCACAAGTTTATTTTCGTTACGTTCGCTCTCTCGTTGTTGCACATACGCGTTTTTCTCGATACATAGAAGTATACATATATATATCTAAATTTATGAATGTAGAATTGTTTACACGCTCTTGATGCAGTATGTAAATATGATTGTTTAATGTAATACCTAATGTTTGTTTTTTTTCCTTTCATTTTCCTTCTTCTTTTTTTCCATTTGATATCCAGTGTATTTTCTTTCTTTCCTTGTATTTGCCTAATGTTTTAATACATGTACTTTCTTTTTTTTTCTCTCTTTTTTTCTTTTTTTTTACCAGCAGGTTCACCAGCTTTGGGAAACGGCGATTTTGGTATTTATTTCACTCTGTCTCGTTTGGCTGAACAGGGAAACAAGGTTTATTTATGGTTCTGATTTTAAACCTTTATGTATGTGTGTTTGTTTATATCCATATGTTGATATTTATCTCCATGTACGTATGCGTGTGTGTGCTTGAATGTGCGGGTATGTGCGTTTGTGTGTCGTATCTATACTGTACCACAAAGACGCACACAGACCATGTGTATTATCTATGTGTGTAAAAGCATCTATAAAAATGTAAATTTATGATTGCGCATATATGCCACGTTCGTCTTTTTACTCATCTGCATAAACACAAGCTACATACAATATGTAGCCCAATCTGCATGTATGTGACTTTTTTCGTATGTGCTTTACGTATGTGTACAGAAAGTGTGCGCATGTATGCATGTAAACTTATGTATGTTTCCATGAAGTGAGTTTGTTCATGGACTTGAATGTTTGGCATCTGTCTGCATGATATATATATATATATATATATATATTTTAATTGATATCGCTGATTGTTTTTTGATTGAATTATTCTTTCCTTATATATATATTTATGTATGTATATGTATGTATGTATATATATGTATGTATATATGTATATTTGTATGTGCGTATATACATATATGTATGTTTGTGTATATATATGTGTGTGTATATATATTTATGTATATATATGTATGTTTGTGTATATATATGTTTGTATATATATATATGGCACTGGCACTTATGACACTGTGCATTTGAGTTGCAACCGTGCCAAATGTACACGCTTAAAGGATTTCCCATGTAAATTATACTTGACCGGTCGCCGGAACTGTATGGTGAAAATTCTAATGTATTCCAAAATCTATATTATGCAAAGCTTCGTTATTGTCATTATCATAATTATCATTTTTTTTTATTATTGTTATTACTACTACTGCTACTGCTACTGCTACCACTACTACTATTACTATAATACGAATATCATCATCATTATTATTATCAATATTATTCCAACAGCGCGTCACTCAGGAACGCTTGTCCTTTTATGCCCATATCATGAATGGTTTCTAACTTTCTCCTCTACTTCTAATGACTAATGATTTATTAGAATTAAGGATATCAACGGGAATTATTGTTATCATCATCGGTATTATTGTTATAGTTTAAATTATTTTTATTTGACAACTGTTTGTTATTACCATTATCAATTTGTTTGTATTAGCGTTATTGTGTAATCATCATTGCCATCGTATACATATACATATGTATGTGTATATATATTTTTTAACCTCCGTCCTACGTTTCTTATGCAAGTGAGAGAGCCCGGCCGGCGTAGAGTTAGCAGGGTTTCAGCACAGTGTTGGCAGAGTGTTGGCAAGGTGTTGGCAGGGCAGACCTCGCTGATTGTTTTATATCGGCGCTGATCCCGTCTGGGTTGCCGATTAGCATAATAATGATGGTTTTGGAGCTTCACGTGCTAATATTTATCCCGGCTGCGTTGGCTGGATGTTACAGTGTTATGATCAGGGTATCATGGCCGATTAGGGGTGTGGTTTCGTGTTGGTTGGTCTAGTATGTTGGGCTTTGTTCTTTTTTGAGCGCACTTTCTTGTTTGTTGGGGGAGTTTACTGTCTGCTGGGTTTTCGCTCTACTGTTCTTTATATGTGTGTTTGTACATATGTGTATGTATGTATATATGTATATATATATATATATGTATATATATATATATGCGTGTGTGTGTGTGTGTGCGTGTGTATGCATGTATGTATGTATATTAGATTCTATTACTTTCATCATTGTGTAATCATAACTAACTGCGAGAGTGTTTTCATAAAAAAAAAAAAAAAAGCAATCATGCTAACACCCATTTCCCGTGTATCACTGAGAAACCAAATACTGTCATACTACGCTGTAAATTCTCAACAAAAGAAAAAAAAACAAAAAAACAAACAATCAATAGATGAATAAGAGATGGCCTAAAATAAATACAATTTCTGTTCCGCATCCGTCATCATTAATTTCTAATGGCCCAAAACGGTTCTCATAACACTGGCAACCGCCCATTAATCAGTTGCCATTGTTAAATGATATCGGGTTCACTCTGTCGATCGCGTTTGCCTCCGAGCCGTTGGCGAGTGCCGGCGCCGGCCGTGGGGCTCACAGCGACCCAAATGAACGCGGCCCAAATGCGCATAAATTAAAGGCCTGTTCGTGTCTGTGTTTATAGATTAATTACTCATTTATTGGGGATAGTTTTAATGTTAGGTTAGTTTTTTGTTTTTTTTTTAGTGGAAGGGTTTTTTATTGGAGGGGGAAGGAGCGTGGGCTATTTTTTTATTATTTTTTTAAGATTATTTTTTTGGTTGCTTTTTATTAAGAACGGATTGATTTCTATTGTGAAATTTATATTTATTTTGGTACTGATGTTATTGAATTAACGAAGCCAACAGTAAATATCAAGAGACCTTTCTTTTAATCGCAATGCCATAAGTCCCAAGCAATAAATATAGGTGGAAGCACCATAAGACCGAGGAATAACATTAATCATTCTTTCACGAAGTCCCACAGTAACTCAATTAAGTTAGCGGGGAGTACACCAAGTTCACGCCGCACGAAACTAGCTTGAAAGTTGAGTCGATCAGGGAGCAACAAGACCTCGCTGTATTTAAAGTCCGAGAGGGTACAGCCGCCTGCGCTTTCGTTTCGGCTTTTGGGTGTCTCTGGGTGTGCCGGCGCGCCCGTCTGAAAGTTTAATTAAGCAGACTTTCCGCTTTGCAGAACGTCTGTCACCCTTTTCTCTCTATTTTCCCATGGGTCCAGGAGCCACTCTAAGGGGACGACCCGGGGCGTTTGGAGACTGGCGGGTAGCGTGTCTCATTTGCTCTTAGGTGTGTTGCTGTCCGCTTAAGTCACGGGTGTCGTCGCGGGCGTTAACAAAGGACCGATTGGGCATCATCTTTTTTTTCTTGATTGCAGTCAGTAGTGACGTCGAGATCATCGGACGAGAGACTAATGAATTAACAGCTGTTTCTCACGGTTGTTTGTGCTATTAGTTAAGATTACATGACGTCACAATCACTAAGGAGCACTGATAATATTTCTTATTTCGCAAATGTTTCGTTATTAAAGATCCGTTTTGATTGCGTTCTCACTGCCGATTAGCCAATCCGATTCCATCTTCTGTTTCACCTGTTCTCCCATTGGTCGACATCTAACCACATCAAGCGACTCCCAGCCAACCAATACGATTCCATTATTATATTATTTATTTATTTCTCTCTTTCTCATCTAATTTCTTATTGGCTAAGTTGCCTCACGCACCCCTTACGAAATGCCTTGTCGAGGCTTTTCGTCCCCGCACGCACCGATAAGTTCCGTAGACAGCACGCGATGTTTCGTTCCTGTGCGCTCCATCGGGTTCCAATTATCGAATTATATCCGTTTACTCTAAGAAAGAAAAGGAAAGAAAAACACGAATCTATATTTACATATATATATATTTTTTTTTTTCTGTCTCTCTGTCTCGACTTTGTGATCTGTTGAGTTATAATCCGTGAACGAGATTGAGTTTCATTTTGATTTCATCCGATGGCATGGAGGCAACCTAACTCTTTATGTGTTGTTGAATTATCCTTTCGTAAAGTTTTCCTGTCAGTCATCCACAGACAGATTGCGGTATTAATTTCGGCCTTAATATGTTCAAGATTTTTTTTTTTTTTTTTTTTTTTTTATCATTGATCTATAATTGTTGTCTTCCTTTTTAGATAATGTGTTTGTTTTTGTTTTTATCTTTTCTCTTGTCATTAGCATAATATTATCATTATTTATATGATTAATTTAGCATTATTTATATTATCAGTATCATCGTCATCACCATCATTATCAATTTTGAGTGATGAGTTTTTCAATAAATATTTTTTTTCTCATTGAAATGACAGACAATAATCAGAACTTTCAGTTTTATTTCGTAGTTCATTTTTCTCTTTTTTCTTTTTTTCTTCTTCTTTATCATATATGATATTTTGAAACATTAACTTGATGTTGGCTAAATCGTTATTCTACCTTTTATTGACAATGTGAGCTAATTATATAACGTTGATTAATTAGCTCCCTCTAACTACCCTGGATGCAATATGTCAACATGGAAGTCTCTTTTAGCAAATGTATTTCTCCATCTATCTAATTGTTTTCGTAGCTGCGCTGATAAACATTTCGCAATGTGCTCCGACATGTTCTCTTAGCGTCGTGCTCGTTTCATGTCCCTCACATTCGTTTCATCATCATTGCGAAACGACGGGTTATGTCAAGCCAGTTGCGTCATCCCCGCCGGTGCGGCCCCAGCTGTCTTGTCTTCCGCCCGAGCCATGTCACAGGGCTAGCTTTTCCTCGATATCTCCCCACCAGTCTTGTCTTCGACCGACTTCGATCTCTGTGCCCTGTTGTCATGTCATCTTGCATATTTTTGCCCGATGCTTGAGCCTCTTGCGGTATGTCAAGGGTAGCTCAGGTTCCTCTTGTTTGGTGGGGTCAAGAAGCCGTTTATTGTCGATGACCCTATGTTTCGATGACCTTTCTCTTTATGGTCTTTGTTCCGATGACCGTTGGTGTGATGACCTACTCATTCCTTTCCCATCGGTCCGAATTATGCTAAAATAAAATGTCTAAAATAACAATTCGGATGAGGCCACTTTCTAGTCCGAGAGATTCAGGACCCGATAGTTAGCTCCACAAGTGACAATCAGAAAGACTAATGATTGTAACAGTCTTCTAGGCATGACTGCAAGTGCATGATCCCTGCAGATAATTGCTCAGGTGACCATTGCAGCTCTGGCGATGCCTGTCCTTCTCCTTCTCCTGTGTCATAATAGATGTTGGTTGCATCTGCTCCAGGATGAATAGAGAGTCTCCTCTTCGAAGCTATTTCTGGTGATCATTAGTTCACCGCACTTTTGGTAATCTTGCAATGAGTTCTTGCATTTGCTGTGATATCATTTTAATATAATATCTGTTTAAAAGGTATCAATGAACTACAAGTTTTCTTGAAGGAGTTTTTATTGATTTTTATTTACTTTTCTCGGTATTTTTTGTTTTCTTTTTAAGAAATCCGTTTTGGGAATGATGAAATACCAGTCCTGATATATATATATAATATATATATATATATATATATATATATATATATATATATATATATATGTATGTATAATATATATATATATATATATATATATATATATATATATATACATATATATATTACATATATATATATATATATATATATATATATATAAACACACACACACACACACACACACACACACACACACACACACACACACACACACACACACACACACACACACACACACACACACACACACACACACACATACACACACACACACACACACACACACACACACATACAAACATCAAACATGTATGGCGTAAAGTCGGACCGAAACTTTATGTATGTGCATATATTGGAATATTTCCCTCCCGCCCTCAGTTCCGCGGCTTGTAACTTTCGTATGTTTTATTCCCTTCGCCCATCCTGCCGGGGCGCCCTCAGAGGCCGTGCCGAGGCCGTGGTGAGAGGCCGAGGCTAAGAGCTGGGATTATCCTTGAGGCTCGGAGTCCTTCGAGGGGCCTGCAGGTCACGGGTCTTTTTAAAGGGCACTCTGCTGTCTGGGGAACAGGAGGGGTCTTTCTGTGTGTGTGTGTGTGTGTGTGTGTGTGTGTGTGTGTGTGTGTGTGTGTGTGTGTGTGTGAGCGGTTTGTAATTCCGTTTATTTTATAGGACTTTTGCCATTTTGTTGCTATGGTAGTGGCTTGCAACATCATCATACTTCAATTTAATTAGTTTAATCACTTAACCTTATGGTATAGACCAACTGTAACACAAAGTATACTCTGTGGTGCTATATATAGTGCAGTAGCATATTTTTATAAGTGTGGAGACTGACAGTGCCTCAACACTATCCGGTTCTGCAGTGTCTCTGTCACGTTGCGGTCGAAAGTCAGGCAGGCAGGCACAAGAGAACGCAACCTGCACTAAAATGCATTCCGTCGGGAGAAACACGTGATGCGGTTTTCCCTATTCCGCCTACTGTTTACCTCTCCCTTCTCCTCTTCCCCCTTCCCCTTCCTCCTTATCTTCTTCTCCCCTTATCCTTTTCTCCCCTTCTCCCCCGTCTCTCCACCTCCCCCTTTCCGAACACCCACACACACATTTTCCCCTCCTCCCCTCCACGCTTTCCCCTTTGCCTTCCTCCTTATCTCCTCCCCTTATCCTTTTCTCCCCTTCTCCCCCGTGTTTCCATCTCCCCTTTTCCGAACACCCACACGCACTCTCACATCAACACCTGCAGCACTCAGCCGGTGTGCAGAGGTGGCGAACATGTGAACCAACCCCCTGATGTGGCTGGATTGACATCGTATCCCCTCTGCCTGATGACGGCGTTCGTACATGGCCGCAGGGCTTTCTAACAGTGTCCCCTCTTCTTCCTCTACCCCTCCCCTCTTCCCCTCTATTATTCCTCTCCATTCCCTTCTTCCCACTCCCCCTCCTTCTTCCCCTTCTCGCCCCTCTTCCCCTCTTTCTCCTTATCCCTCTTCCTATCCCCCTGAACCAGCCTCCCCATCACCTCTCACCCACCCACCCATCCCACACCGACACCCACACCCTCACTGCACGTTCTCCTGTTGCCACCTCCATTCTGGTTATTATTACACACACTTCATGCAGTTCTTAGGGGAGGGTGGTGGGGGGGTCTAGTGGGGCATCCTTCTTGTCTTTTGCTCTGGGGAAGGCAGAGGGGGGTGGGGGGATCTACTTTGTTTTAGATGATAAAGCTCTGAAGAACAAACCTTTCTCTTACCTGCTCCTTCTTCTATTTATTGTTATCATCATCATTATCCTTATTGTTAGTATTGTTATTATCACTATTATCATTATGATTATCGCGGTGTTTTTGCGCAACAGCACTCGATCGATTTTTGTGTTATCGGCGTGTGCCTAGTTCGCAAATTGTTTTTGCAGCACAGCGTTGAAAGTCACCTGTGTGTGACTTCCCGCCCGTAGTGAGTGTACTGTATCCCCTTTTGAAAGAGATTACAATAGGTATCTTGTTATGGGGCGTCTGTCCTTTGTTTGTGTTACCTCGGAATTAACCCGCTCGTGATGCCAATTATTGAGCTTATATTTTCGCTGCTGTGTAACGCCGCTAATGACCTTAGCTGTTGACGCGACAGGTAATTTATTTTTGTTTTGCTTTGTTCTGCTGTGTTGCGCCTTTCATCGGGTCATTTCTCGTTTTTTGACAATACACGACGATAAAGCGGGCATGGCGTCACACAATGTTGATTTATCGAGAACAATCACAGACATACAAACGGTCACACATACACACAAAATACACAAGCGCACGCACACGCGCGCGCACGCACATGCGCGCGCGCGCGCACACACACACACACACACACACACACACACACACACACACACACACACACACACACACACACACACACACACACACCGTAAACACAGACACACTCAACACAATTACTCATAAGCATAAAGTTCCATGCTCTAGTATATATATTTTTCCCCATTTTGTTCCCTTTTTTTATATAATGATAAGCGATAGTCTATAACTAATACATTTTTTATATACTTTGGGTAATTTCGAATCATTTTCGTGAATTATACAAACTGATCCAAGAACTTTCAGAGAGCAACAGTTCAGGAGGCTGTTTCAGTTTTGAATTCTATAAATAAAATGCAGTTACGTAAGATATAAATAATATAATTCGATGTGTGTGTGTGTGTTTAAAGAGAGACAGATAGAGACAGAGGTAGAGAGAGAAAGAGAGAGAGAGAGAGAGAGAGAGAGAGAGAGAGAGAAAGTGAGTGAGTGAGTAAGAAAAGAAAGGAAATAAAAGAAAGGGGAAGGGCGTGTAAGAGAGAAACACACATATAAACACAAACAAACACAAACCTGCATAACAGGAAAGAGACAAAGAAACACAAGGACCCAATGAGCCCTAAAACCAGCCTGATCTTGGTGTCTCGCTTCCGGCAGGCAGCAGATCCGCCGTTAAGGGATAGAGTTGATCCCACAGCGCGGCCAAGACTGCGAGGTGTCACCCCTTGGTGTTTAACTGTCTGTGAAAACGCCTAGATTGCTTACTCGGCTATTTATGCCTCGGGCGGCGGGCGGCGGGCGGGGGCTGAAAGAACTGACGGGGTCGTCGTTTTCTGTAATCGGCGGGGCTTCGCGGCTCCGTTTTCTCTCTGGGGAGTTTGGGTTTCGGTAGTTTTATGTGCAGGCTTAGATCTGCTCACATCTGCTTTCGTACACACACTTATACTTAGGTGTGTGTGTGTGTGTGTGTGTGTGTGTGTGTACACATTAATATATATATATATATATATATATATATATATATATATATATATATATATATGTGTGTGTGTGTGTGTGTGTGTGTGTGTGTGTGTGTACACATTAATATATNCGCGGCTTGTAACTTTCGTATGTTTTATTCCCTTCGCCCATCCTGCCGGGGCGCCCTCAGAGGCCGTGCCGAGGCCGTGGTGAGAGGCCGAGGCTAAGAGCTGGGATTATCCTTGAGGCCCGGAGTCCTTCGAGGGGTCTGCAGGTCACGGGTCTTTTTAAAGGGCACTCTGCTGTCTGGGGAACAGGAGGGGTCTTTCTGTGTGTGTGTGTGTGTGTGTGTGTGTGTGTGTGTGTGTGTGTGTGTGTGTGTGTGTGTGTGTGTGTGTGTGAGCGGTTTGTAATTCCGTTTATTTTATAG